>CAJNOQ010000159.1:0-68028 GCA_905250885.1 Didymodactylos carnosus
TTTGAGCCTAAATAGAAACGAACAAAATGAGTTCGATATGAAATCAACCAGAGATGGGCGAGTACTTTAGTATTTTAGATATTTTGAAATGTGATGCAGAAAGCAGAGACCAGTTTTATGTCGGTTCGATGGAGTTTGTTTTGCGCTACAAACTATATAAAATACTGCATCTTTTTATGCTTCGATCGAGAGAAATTTAATGTTAAAGGAAATACTCGAAGCTCCGAGTATTAAAATACTAAAGTACTCGCCCATCTCTGGTTGATTTCATATCGAACTCATTTTGTTCGTTTCTATTTAGGCTCAAATGCCTGATCCTAAAACGTATCGTCAACACTTTGAAAATAAACATCCAAAAAATGATTTACCTGACGAATTAAAAGAAGTTGAAGTTTAAAAATGTTACGAGAAAGAGTGAGAATATCATCAACAAATCAATTAATCTTTGAAATAACATTTTTATGCATATAAACATTCAAACACAATTCAGTATCATACTTTTTTGTCTGTTTTTTTTGCGTATAAAATTTTTTTTTTACTTGTTCAACTTTAAAATATAGTAAAATTTCTCTGTTGTGGGCACCTTCTGACTTTCCAAAATTAGTCATAATGCAGAGGTGTCTACTTGAGGTATATTCATTTTCAGCGAAAAAGTCATTTTGGAACATTTGTGATCAGAATGAAGAGAGTAACTTAGAAGTGTCCACGTAGAGAGACTTTACTCTAGGCGGAAAACATAGATGTTTGTGGTTTAGATGGTGAATTTATGTATATCAGTCTTGTTCTCATTTTCTTGTATTGATTTAATATAAGTACAAAATAAATTAGAACAAACAAATAGCAGCTGATATGACAAAAACATTATTGCAAACTATTTAAAAGAAAATTTGTTGTTCTTGACAGAATATCAACTTGATCAACAGTGAACCTGCTGACGCTATTCTAAATAAACGAGATGCATTGAAGAATGAATTTTATTTTTCAATCACCATTTTGTTTTGCCGACGTCTGTTCATATCAACATCAGCAGTTATACTTCGAACATCTAACTACATATTTTTCTTCCCATAAAAGCAGTGTCGCATGGTAATATGGTATTGTTACACATTAGTACCGCACTCTGCTTAATACAAAAGGAAGTAAAAACCATTTTAAAAGAAAAAGGTAGTGACTAAATAAGTTTCAATCTGGCACTTTTTGGAATATGTATATCGGCACTATCCGGCGTCAGTCTCAAATCAGTGGCAGTACAATAAGGCATGATGGTAGTGATGCATTGAAATTTTTTTTATATGATCTCGATGTCACAATATATAGTTTCGGATAGCTGTTCTTCAAACGGGTAAATGTTGGTTATTGCTAATTCACACATTCATCAGAATGTCTCAAATCAGTTTGTTCAGTTCGGATATAACAATGAGAAAATTAAAATGCAATGATAGTTTTGTTTATTATGCAACAGCTGTAAGAATGGATAACAAATCATCTAAAAGTTAGTCATTCGTCTGGTGACAAAGGATCAAATAAGGGTTTTTCTTGAAAAATAATCCGTATATTATTCTGTAGAACAGAAATTAAATGCTAAAGATGTTTTTAATGAATTGCTGCGTTTGAAAACGTGAATGAGAACTTAAAAGGAATAAATACTATTCATATGCCAAAGTATAGTGCTAACTGTTAACTATTGACGGTTAGCTTTTACTGGTTATTTACAGCCATTTTAGGATCGACAGTTACTTTTGACATTCTGAATCAGTTTCAGAAATATCTCATCATAGACACATTCTTATGGCTTTGTATTTCCAGAAAGCATTTATTCATACAAAATTTCAAGATTAGCTATCTGAAAGATCCGGATTTGAGTCAAATATGTATAAAGAGTGATGAAACATCTCTAGCACGGCAAGATTGACATCCCAACAGTCTCGTTCTTCATCATAACATGTAGAGCAACTGTGCTCATACAATCATGGATAGTGGAAGTGGTAAAGCATTTTGTTTTTCAAGTTTTCTACCTGAGCCTGAAAGAAACTTTTATTTGTATCCTTTACTCTTTTCAAAAAAAGTCATCCTGTGTGTTTGATAATTACTTCTCACTATGTGCGCCATAGTGCTAACGGGGGATATGATGATCGTAATTTCTAAGCTAAAATATAATTAAACCAATCATCAACGATGTGAGATTGATGTTTTTATTAATGATAGTTACAAATCACTCTTATAGAAAATTGAAGCTTTGATCTGACAGACTTTATCACACTACAAAGTGATCCATTGTATGATGTGCATCTTACTCTCTGTCTCTCTCTCTCTCTCTCTCTCTCGTCTTCAAGACAAACAAATCTATTCACCTTATTTTAAGATGCATGCTTTTTGTAGGAGGTCATCCATCTTATTCCTGTAGCAGACGAAGAAGTCGATCAACTCTCTTGTTTTATATTCATCACTGTGTATAAAGAACGATGACTTCTAAAATAAATGATTACATCTCTTTCTATCAAGTTCAATACCCTAGTAGATAGTATTATGCCCATGACACAATTTGAAGCGGCTAACGATCGTTAGAACGTATTAAATATGAAAATAATCAAATGTTTCATATTTAACGCGTTTTAACGATCGTTAGCCGCTTCAAATTATTTCGCGGGTGATCATATTATTAAGACAATGAACTTCCAAATAAGGTGGAAATGAAGTTTTCAAATAAGGTAGGATGGACGAATAATCCATCTTAAAATAAGATGTTTAAATCCAATTAATTCTCTTCTGCTTTACTTTTCAGACGGCTATGGCTAACTAATTCGTTATTCTAACTAATTATTTCTTAGAACAAAATCACAGGTGATAGAATTTGAATGTGAGATAAAGTGTATTGAAGTCGAAATATCTTATGTTCAGTAAAAAAACTATACAGAAAAGAAGAAATGATCGTTCACAAGTAACAGAAGTAGTCATTTACCAAAACTAGTAGATATGGACGTTTTTAGTCATAATATTCAACTGTTTACTAATATACTGCATATTATCAACGTCCTTTTCACGTTTCTTCTGTGAAAAATTACTTGATCATCAATGGAAATGTTCGTTTTCAAGTTAAAAAAACTTGTATTTGAGTAATGGCTGTTCATAATAAGATGAACATTATTATAAATGGTAAAACTAAAATTGGTACTTGTGTTGTCATTTTCATGGATGATGATACACTTATTTGTCTTGGATTAAGACAATTACCAGCAATACATCTGAGTTTTGTGTAACAGGCATTTCCACCCGTATATTGGCACGTTAATTCTGCTATTCCAGTCTTATATCGACCTTTACAACGATTACCATTTAGTGAAACATCGAATTTATTATTGGCATACGTGCCAGAACCAACTTGTTGTTGACCATATGTTATACCAATAGATGACCGTTGTTGATTCACATTAAAAGGGCCATTGGTATCACATACTTGAGATTTTGTACAATCACACGAATCAACCATGTAAATTCCGCTTATCTCTTGACCGTACAATGATGCGGCGATATTTAGCAACAGAAATTCAGTAAGATGTTTCAACATTTTGAGTTCTTGAATAAGGTATTTCGATGGATCTAAGCAAACTTCGAAGATTTAGCATCATGAATTTTTCATAAAGGTTTTTGAACTACTATAGTAATCTATTTTCTAGTTTTGTAGATATATTCCTCAATCCTATGCGGGAGTGTTAACAGCGAAGAAGGAAGACTGAAAAACTGTTGAACAATAAAACATTATATGAATACTTACTTTTTTCCAACTATACAAAATAGATATTTTAAATGTGTTCAAAGTGAAGTGAGAAAAATGTTGATTTGTTCTTCTTTTATATGGTAGAGTAGCTTCGTATATTATATCGATATCTTGTACTATCCGATATCATGTTTAGTTAAATCCTTTATCGATGATAAAACAGAATTTTAAATAACCACGTAGTTTTAAGCTCTACTTGATACATTGTATTGTACAGTATATTCATTCAAGATTATACAAGATTATACAACACAGTAGTATCACCCAGTTTTGAACTTGATAAATAGAATAGATGTAATGCTACTTTAGGATAGAAAAATGTAACATTGAACCACACATATTTTTGTTCAAAGAGAGATTTTGTTAAAATGAAACAATAAATATTGACTATATATCATAAAAGTTCAACATGATTGCGTAAAATGAACAGTAAAATATTCTATATAACATAACAGGGTCCAAATTCGCTATCTATTTCAATTTCACTGTATGATACTTTACAGTCGAATGTGAATTCATGAATTCTTCTGGCTAGATGACAGGATTTTACAAAATCATTTCATTTATTTTTGCAAGGGTAACGATATAGGAAGGAGAATTATCTAAAAATCGACCTGTAAAACGGTACATCAAAGAAAAAGAATCCAATTGTAAACAAATAAAAATGATGAAGAGAGTAAACAATCAAAATATCAGCAGGAATCAACTACTGACAGTGAGAACACGTTTTTTTGATGATGTGTCAACATTTGAGTGGTAAGAGTGAGGATGGTGATGAGTAAGTGCCTTAAGAAAAATGAACAAGATTCAGACACTTGTGCAAGAATAATTCAAAGCTGCTATGGCAAAAAATGAAACAGTGTACTAGCTTATTTTTGAATATTATTTATATGAGGATACATGAGAACTGTAGTTTTCGTCATTTAAACACTGCAGTTAAAATCGTACATAATTAATAGAACTGATTTAGAAGAGCAATAGGACTCTATCACAAATAAGAAAGTGTTTCTCTTCACACATATTATTTGTTCGATGATATATATGACAAATGTGTCCATGCGTTGTTTCTTTCCATTGACAGGATTATATCTACTTTGTTCCTCTCAAGTTAGATGCGAACAGTGCAGAAGATAACTGATTACACAAATATTTTTCTCCTTTTTTCATTTGTCAAATTTATTATTTTTGGAACGTAATCATCCTTGTATAAAATCATCACAACTCGATCAATATCAAATATTTTCGATTTGAGTGTTTTACTTTGAATAGAATCTATCATATAGTATCCAAATGTCAAGTTTCAAAGCTTTCATTCTTCCAATACGATGATTGAAAAGAGCAAAACTTCGTTGATTTCAAAACGATTTCAATGCATTCATTCTAAGATTTATATAAAGATTTTAAGAAAACCTGATTTAATACTACAGATCCTCGTATCTTTTTTGAAAGCACCTAAAAAATGCGTTCTAAAGTTGATCATTTTTCAGTTTCTCATAATTTTTTGTGAGCGTACGGTTTTACTTTTATATTTTGTAATGAAACCACTCACGAGGGAACCTATCGAATTGTTACCTCGCCTTTTCAGGCAAATCCAGTGGATTATACGTATTCGACCACGCTGATTCTGAATATAAACATGAGAGCTACCCTTAGGCCTTTGAAGACCCGTTTTTCTGGAAAACCAGTTTTTCAGAAAGTCTAAAAAACAATCAAAACTTTTCTTAATGAGGTATGATTGTAGCCCGTAAATTTCTAATTAAAATGAGACCTCTCCTAGCTCTATATGACCTTTCTTTACAAAGTTATAAAATTTACAAGAAAAGCCCTAAATATTCATTGTCAATCAAAGCTACAGAAATAAGAAGAAATTAATTTAGGGCTTTTCTTGTAAATTTTATAACTTTGTAAAGAAAGGTCATGTAGAGCTGGAAGATGTCTCATTTTAATCACAAATGTGCTACAATCATGACTCATTAAAAAAGATTTTGGTTGCTTTTTAAGTGTATCTGGAAAACCAGTTTTACGGAAAACCGGATCTTCAAAGATCTAAGTAGCTCTCATGTGCAGATTCGAAATCAGCATGGTCGATTACCTATAATCTACTGGATATTGCTGAAAAAGTGAGGTAACAGTTCAATACGTTCCCTCGTCAGTACAATTTTTACAGAATATTTCAAGATACATCTTTTACAAAAAAAAACTGCCTCCTGATGATGCGAATATTTATGATAAAACATAGAAAGTGATTAATTTTTTCTGACCCATCTCTTGTATACTAGAATATTAAATATATAGTTGCTCACTCAACCTCTACATTTGTAGACACACAAAAAGAACATCTGCTTCAATTAGTTTTTATTACCTCGTAGCAGTAATTTTTACATTCGATTTTGTTTTTGTAGTGTTGGCGGTAGCACGATTATTTGTATGGTGATCTTTACTTGACTGTAGAGAGAGTGCGAATAGATAGAACAAATTATTCAGAGTATGTAATATAATGTGTCCTTTATATTAGGAAACTTTATTCTTTTTATTGTCTCCAATATTAGCTCTATCAGTTGACTGCGACTCTAAATCAATTTTCCGAGATAATACATCCTCAATATTTGTATACATATTGCATTCAATATATGTTTATGCATAAAAAAGCTTTTTCTACTTGACGGCACTGATAAAAGAAAACCTATTTTGATTTCATTGAATACCAGATGGAAAATCATTTTTTTTCTCCGTACTGTATATAAAAGAAAATATATGCACAAATGAAAGTAAAACAACAACAACACTTTGTAACATTTAAAAAAATATGAAAAAGACACGTATATGAAAAAGGTTTTTTTTTATTCTTAAAGAATATATATATTCACGTTATACAGAAGAACACTCTATATACAGCTGTGCATTGATCGATAATTGACTTTTTTATAAATAGTTTATGAATATGACTGTCTTAAACCTGTATATAAATTTTCGACATCAGCCGGTATACGTGGCTTTTTTCGAAATACATTTAAAAATTTAATAAAAACATTTTTCGATGGTTTTTGTTTAATTTCAGATTCATTTGTTATCGTTTTACGTCGTTCATGATTATATTCGTTAATACGAATTTGTTTCAATGTACCAGCTAATAGATCATCGACTTTATCATTGATAGCTGCTGATGTTTCAACAAGTTTACAGTCGTATTTAAACGCCGTTTGACGTGCAGCTAAAAATTAAGAACACTAGAGTATAGTAGGATATTTTCACCATTTCTTGTTGTTTCTGATTAAAAAAAGTTGGTCATGTAACATATCTGAGTTATCCAAATGGAAAGGTAAATCTATTTTTCTATCTTAGATCTCTATTATCTATCTTAGAATATTTAAAAAAACAGCAATACACACCTTCTTTTGATACGACTCTTTTTCGAACTAAATCACTTTTATTTCCTACAAGTATGATCGGTATATGTTTGTCTGTATCTTTGTCTCTCTCACGTATATTTTTAGCCAAATTTGATGCAATCTGAAAACTTTGACGATCTGTAATCGAATAAACAATAACATAGGCATCGCCTTCATCGCTACATTTAACCTAAAATAGATAACGTATTGTTATTAGCGTCATATCAAATAGACACTGCTACAAATCTCATGAGATAAACGTTTTATCATTGTTTTCCACACTACCACTAATTGGATTGCTCTTTTACTATTATATGTTTTTCTATACAAAACGAACTACTTATCTATCTATTGGAGTGCATAGTTTAGAACGCAAATATTGAATGATTGAGTGGACTATCTGTCATGAATTAGTTCGAATATGAAAATAGTCTATTATCCAGTCGTTATACTCTAGAAAAGTAGCTTACACTTTATTACACTGCACTTTCTCGATATTTTAAAGACTTTAATCGAAAATTGTTCTTGTTTTGAGTATTATGGTAGCGATTTTTCTAAAAATTTTTATACGGATGTATCAGTATCCTTCACTGAACTGAGATGACAAAACAAACTAGATATCAACTGCTCTCTGCGAAGATTGGAATCCGACTGAGTGAAACGGTAAACAGACAAAATTAGAAGATCTAGAAATTTATTACAGTTTGACTTTTCTTCAGAAAGATAATACTCAACAGGAAGATGACAGTCATATAGTGCTTGGTATTATGAAACCTATAGCAGAATGTATGATATATTAATGAATCAGTATAATAATAAATCAGTCATGGCTGATTCATTATCCTTCTGTACATTCTGGTATAACTTTCATATCAAGCACTATAGTTTATATTCACTATGAACGATATCACGTGATGCTTAATTATCTCATAGGAAAAATGATAGAGTTTTCTAAAAAATGTACTCGCTTTATACTACTGATTATAGGATAACTAAAGCACATATCGCAAAAGTAGCTTCGGATGTATCATCTCTGACTCTTCTACTTTCAAATGATCTTTTCATCAAATCGATACGATCAGAGATAACCGAGAACAAATGGTTGACTCGAGTACGAAAATAAAGTCTAGAAAGAAAGAAAGAAAGAAAGAATATTTTTGTTAGGCAACGCTCGGAGTAAAAAGCAATAAGTCTCCTACTCAGTCGACTTAAATATCGTCCTAAAATATAAAAATTTTATCAACACTTACAAGATCAACATCTATGTTCATAATATGCATTCTTGATTCTTCACCATCGAGCATAATCGACACTGTATTATCGGGATCATCCTCTTGAAATGAACAATAGAAACAGTTATAATAATTAGTTTTACTCACAAGTGCATAAGCAAAAAAAATAAAAAAAGATCACTTCTGTTCAAAAGACCTATTCGCACATTTTATACGTTATTTTGTCAACATAAATAGCACGAATATGTGCAAAGAAATTCTATGTAGATCATATAATTGCATCATAGTATAATTGCGTCCAATAAATAACATTCCTAGTAATTGAATGGAAGTGATCTGTTTTTAACAAATTACATAGTTTCTGTTCTATTGAGGTCACAATACTCTTTGAATCAAGATTTTATTTGACATAAATGGAAACTATTGTTAATTAATTATTCAAATAGGCATATATTTTGTAAATTATAAATCATAAAACATTTATCCAAGTTCAATCCACAGTTAACTAATATATAGTTAGATAACATCATTTAAAGAAAATTACGATAAGTTAATCGTTTTTTCTTTATTTATAGATTAATATTTGACTAAAATAGTCTTATATCAGGATATTCTTTTCTTACATCAACTAAACTTTTCTCTAAAAGATATCCAGAAAACGATATGTAAGTATTACTATTATTACATCTCAATCGTCATATTAGTATTATCTAGACTAAAAATCAATCATTATCTGAATACAAACACTGTAGTTTCTCTATTCATGTGTATATATACTATATCGAACAGATTTCTACAGTCACACTTAGAAGATAAATGAAAAATTTTTCTTGTTAATAAACTCTTAGTATAATATAAATTTAAGATTTATAACATCATTAGTCAATTCTTTCAAGCGTTTTAAAAAACCATTTTTCCTATAAAAAAATTTATCTAGAATAAATAATTTAAAAAATTTTTTTTTTTAACTATTTTTGAAATAAATAAATTCAAATTTTGAGAAAATATCTATCATGCATTATATATGATTAATCCCATTATAAATTTGAGAATTCATTTATAGATGCATATTGTATATAATATCGAACATGAGGAAACAACTGTCGACATTTAAACAGATGGCTACACACAATATATCTATTTGTAAAATAAACACAACGAGCATAGTGAAGAATACTGTTGTATAATACGAATAACTCTGTCTTTGTATAGTTGTTAAATCTAATAAAAAAATAAAAATAAAAAAACCCGAGAAATATATTCTCTTATTTTGTATTTCTCTATATAACACTCAACTTATAATATTTTTAACACATTGTTACTGAAATGGCATAGTAGTGAGAAATAAATAAGGGAGGGAAAATAAGGGAGAGAAGAAAAAAAACAAATATATAGATAAAAAATAGATCAATGATCAAACTTGATTGATGTAAATGTCGAAAGATGAAAAATATCGCGAGTCATAATAGGTATTAGTTGCATGAGCATCATTAATGAATCATCTAAACATTAACTAGAATCATTTTTCATAATAGATGGAAAAACAAATTTGCGTAGGATACAAGTTAATTGAAATGTATTTAACAGAAGGAATTCAATTTGATCCTCTTTTTTCTTTTTATTAAAAAAAAAAAAAAAAAAAATGATTTTCAAAGAAAATGATGAATATAAAGAGAGCATCAATTGTTGTTCGAAAGAGGAAGATTCAAAGTGGCTATTTCCTTCCTCATTGAATAGTTAGAGTTGGACTGGAATATTCAATAATCTTAATATAATGTTTTTGTATAGAAATATTAACGCAGAAGTAAAGAATTTTGTTTGTCACCTGCTTTGACGTAGATGATGTCAATTTAAAATGAGTGTACGCTCAAAGTAAAAGTAAAAATCATCATACATCAAAATTATTGAAGCAAAATCAACAATTAAATCTTTACTAACTTACCTACGGAACTTGAATATTCATATATTCCTCTATATTCTGTTGTCTTGAATTGTCTAATAAGACTGCATTTTCCCGTACCCGATAATCCCATTAAATAGACTTGATAAATTGGAATTTCTTGTACTTGTCCATCTTCATTTTCAATTGTTTCCACAACGGGTGTTTGATCTTCATTTGTGACATATACAAGTGGTAAAAGATCGTTTGCTGCCGAATTAATTATATTCATATTATTTGTATTCGTATTATTTAATGAATGTGTACTTTCGTTTATATAGTTGTCACCTAACATTGTGTTATTTGTTAAACCATGTACCGATGAACCACTGACTGTCATCATATTTGTTTGACTAACCGATAAACGTTCTTGTGACGTTGAATGATGACCATTTTCAAAACCATTGACCACTGTTGCAGCATCATCGTTCGTTTGACGAAATGAGCCACGACGACTTATTGAACCACTACGTTTAAATGAACGTTTAAATGAATCACTAAAACAAAAAAGAGTTTTCATAATAAAAACAAAACGTATGTTCATAAGTACGTTTTATAAGTATATGGAAAAACTTATTGAAATGAAAAAAATTCTTTTCGTGGTCATTACCCACGATTAACGAATCCTTTTGATGTTGTATTAAATTGTCTTATTCGATATATCTCTTCATCTGGTAACTGAAGTTGATCGAGCGGTAATGAACCTAATATAAAAGAAAATCAGAATTGATGTACTTAAAAATGTGTTTATATTATTTTCTTAAGATACATTCGAGAATAAAGAGTAACCAATTAATACGCACCTACACGACTCGATCTTGGTGATTTAGGACTAGACCATTGATCAGCTGGATCATCTGTTGCCATTAGATCAATGGCTGATATTCGGGTTGTACCAGCACTTATCGATTTTCTCGTCTTTTGTAACGAATAATTATTATGAGTTGTTACCGTACTCAGTTTTCTATTTTTATTCGCCGTACTATTTCCAACACTATTTTTTTTCTCTAATTGTGAATGCAGTAGTTGTCTTGGTGAAGATGTTTGCTGTTCATTTGATCGTTTTTGTCGATACTTTTTAATTGATTGCGGCCGTTTATATGAACAACTTCGAACCAATGGTGTTTCGTTTTGATTATTCGATTGTAAAAGTGTTGTATGCGTTAGTGAATATTTTTTACGTCTTGTACGTGCTGATTCCACAGTGGCAACAGCTGTAGATGAAAATGTTTGTTGTGTAGGTGGAGATGATGATTGTGCGATCACATCTGTAGGAATGTGATGTGAGAGAGCTTTTAATCCAATTGATTGTCTGTGAGTATTGTAATTTTGTTGCGACGTCGTATTAGAGTCAGTAAATGGCGAAAAAAATGATGTGTTATTACTCTGCATAGTACTCGGCATATTATAAATACCAGTTGAATAGAATAACTTATTTTTCTTCTGTTTGTTTTCTTCGTCTTCATCTATTTCTTCTGCTTTTTCTATTTTTTCATCTTCAGCATCATTGTTCTCATAATAATATTGATGGCAGTAGTTACAGTAATATCGACGATTCGCATGTATGGTCGGTACGATGATATGTGAATGTATACACTGTTGTTGTGAAAGATGAGGATGTGACGGATAATAGTGTTGTTGAATTTTAAAAGCTGTTTTTGGTGGTGATGTTGAACTATAACATCGTGGATGGGGTGGTGAATATGATAAAAATTCATTATCTACCGCTGTTTTACTTCGTTCAAATAGTTTATCAAATTGTGTAGTATCTGTATTTACGGGTACATATGTAGAACAATTGTCATAATCTGGTTTTGGTAATAATATATTGTCATCATAATTTGAAAATCGAACAGTTGAGCCATGCTTTGATAAATCATTGTCTAAATTATTTGTGATATCATTACGATTCTGATAATTATTATCATGTTCAGTTTTAATTGCATTATTTGCACGTTCATCATCAGTATCATACATTCTAGAAAATGGAGAGATATGTAGTCGTAAACTGCCATATTTATTAAAATAAATGTTCATATTTAACAAGTAAAATGTTCATTCATCATAATAGAAATATGAATAAATATGACTGTG
Source organism: Didymodactylos carnosus (assembly GCA_905250885.1). NCBI lineage: Eukaryota > Metazoa > Rotifera > Eurotatoria > Philodinida > Philodinidae > Didymodactylos > Didymodactylos carnosus. The sequence goes on from CAJNOQ010000159.1 coordinate 12,430, forward strand.
ACACCTTTCCACTCTTCTCGTCTTATATTGATGATAATGATTATTATTATGACGCAAAGAAGAGAGAAGGATATGAAAAAAATTGCAGACTTGTCGACCTTGTTATACTCAGTAAGTGATAAATCAAAAATAATAGTTAGAACCAAGGTTACGCACATAATCTGATTTAACTTACCTTGGGAAAAGACTGTTTACAAGTATTAGAGTTTAAAGTACTACTATAATGAAAAAAAATTCTCTTATCGTATAATTGTCAGATTACTGCTTTACTTGCTCAGCTAATATTATCTATTCCTTCAATTTCTTGTGATTTTCAATTTTAAACTTATAATCGTCATCTCTCTAGGTCAGTTTACTTCAATTAGTGGAGTTATTAAGCTCGATTATTGTTCTTGATTTCAAGCGACTGAAAGACGTTTAAAGTTTTTGTCTCAGAGCTACTGTTGTATAGAGAGCATCCTATTTTCAGTTTATTTTAAACATTCTACTTTGCTTTCTTTAATGAAGAATAAATTGTTTTCTTCTTTTTCTCGTGTGTGTATATATACATATACATATACACATAAATATCTGTGTTATTAATCAAATAAAAAGTTCTAATATAACCCCAACAACAATTTATTTTTTGAGTAATGTAGAAACCCACGCAAATATAATAATTATAATTCAGTAATCGTCATTTGTATGATTAATTTTTTTAAACAAACAACATCTTACATAGGCTAAAAGCTATACTTTATTAGTCCACGTTATATAGAAATACAGATGATATATCACAATATTTTTGACTCATTCTCGATATTGTATGAGATCTAGGTGTTGCATCTGTGTTAAAGGGGGGGAGACGGGTACTCCCCCGCAAAAGAAAACATAAATAAACATTCTGCTTATAATCTTCGATTTTCTCTAACAGAACTCAACTTCTATATAATAAAAATATCATATTCGAAATCAGGATCAAAGACTAAGTCGAATGATGTGTAATTCGAAATTATTAGTTGATTTTCATTTTTTGTAAAAATCCCGATAATTTTTCAACGTAAAAAACGCTTCGATGGGCGGGCGACTATGCAGGAAACACTTTTTGCGCTAGGTTCAAAATAGCTGAGAAAATCGAGTTTTTTCAATTTTTAAAAATATCATCTCTCCACCAAAACTTATCCAACCGTGAGTTATTGCACACGTATACCCTTGAGGATGTCCTCTACAAACTGGCAAAGTTTGAGAATATGTTTCGAGGTGTACTTTCCTCCCCTTAAGATATGCGAATTTATAAGAAATATTGAGAGACGCCACTGTGTCTAATGAATCCAAGTAAATTACTCATACAGCGTGTAATATATTAGTCTATTTTCACACACCACAAAAATACTTTTCAGATCAACTCTAAAGAACATCACACGAAAAGCATGATAAATAAATATTCTGAATTATCTCGGGGGAAAAATAGTACAATACAAGTACAAGTTCAATTGGTATAAGTAATACTGCGTGAGAAAATAGAGAGTAGTTTTGTTTTTTTAGTTCATTTCTTTAATATTTTATATGAATTAAAAAGGATGACACTAACCTCGTTCAGGTATATTGTAAAAGCATTCGGGTTTCTAAATGATCAAAACAAATTAGCGAAGAAAAAAAAAGACAAAAAATACCATCTACAATACTTGAGGATCAAGAAGTTAAAGCTCTCTTCAAGGAGGAATTAGAGTCAATTAATTTTTTTTGTGACAATATGAACAGCTAATCTGTGAACAACCTCAGGTTACTCGCAGTATGCATTAGAAAGATTATCATAGATCGAACATTCATAATCCAACTTCGGTATAAAGAAATTTTAAATTTAATTTTCAGTATGGCAACCATTGGTCTCTATTATAGCGCAGATTCATAAAGGATATAAACATAGAGTTTCAAAAAGGTCATTAGTTGTTTCCATAGTTTTTATCCTAAACAGTTTTTTTTATGAAATCCGATAAGAATCTTATTCAATTCTTATATAAGATCTTCCATGAAAGTGGCAAGAATTCCGCTGGATTTTATATGAATCTTGTAAGATTCACAAAAGCCTGAGTAAGAAATTGATAAGAATCGATAGAACTCGTACGTTATTCTTATCGTATTCTTATAAAAGTCTTATCACATCCTTGTCAGATTCTTGCAAGTTTCTTATGAGAAACTTGATCGATTCGCCCTACAAAAATAAATTCCAGTGTAACAAAAGTTTAAGTGTTAGTTAGAATTTGAATAGTTAGTGCCCATTTTAGAAAGCTTGTAGCGCAGTCAAAACTAATCGCAGAAATGTCCTTCTTCAGCAGTTTGGCAGCCAATGACATGTGGTCAATGTCTGATAAAAATATTGACGAAACAAGTTCTCTTAAGCTGTTAATTTATAATTAATTAATACTATTTTCCTAGTCAAAACAGGAAAAGTCTGAATATCTTTTGAATAGCACTTGACACGAAAGTGGTAGAGACCTCCGATCTTTATTAACTCGTACGGATCTTTTGGTGAAAAATAAGTTTGAAAACTTTATCGAAGCAAAATTATTTTTTATAACTGTAGTTTTTTTTAATTTTGATATCCTTCGAGGGATTCAAATCAAAATTTTAATCAAATTTAATTACTTCTAAACTGTGCACCACCAGACATGATAACATGGTAAGGAGGATCACTTCAGGTCATAGTCCACACTATGTCAAAATATGGAGGGAGTATGGACTCCTGTCTTAACACAAAAATGCGTAAATGCTTCTATGTTTTAGGAGAGATGTTTCACAAACTGTTGGTTACTGACGTAAAATCTATTTCTCTTCTGATGAAAATCATTTTTAATCAAAATTAGTAGCATATAAACGCCAACACGTGACAGTGTTCCGATTGCTAAGGTATTTTAAACAATAAATAATATGACTTTATCTTTGAAAACAAATTGAAAGAATAAAAAGAGAAAATTTACATTTCAGATAAAATTGTCGCTCTCTCTTTCCTTTAAAAAAACTACTAAGCACCCATACATAGTATCTTTCTGATGAAAAATGAACGAATATGCACAACTTTGTGAAACCGGTAAAAACCGGTGAAAACCGGCCGGTCCAACTCACTCAACCGGTCCGATACGGTACCGGCCCGGATCGGTTTCGCCGGACCGGTTATAACTCTAGCTCACAGCGACAAGATGAGATATATGTCCACAATAATATGTACTTATCGCAATTTTGTGTGAAGGTATATAAGATGTAAAACATATTAAAGACATTGAATTCTATTCATTTACAGAGCAGAACGTTTTTTCCATACAAAGCGCGCAAATTCTTCTTACATTTTAGTCGAAACTCTTATAATCTGTCGACTTAGTTTTACATCATTTGTATTGCAATCATACTATAAATAGAGTCTCACTTCTGCAAACAACTGTCTAATAATGATCTCTACATACCCAAGTAGTTAAAAACAAAACAACATTATTATTATTATTAGATTGTAAAAATAGCACGTAATTTTTAGTAAATGTTTGTGCATGTTATTATTTCACGTTGACCTATCGCAGGTCAAAAAGACTTTTATGATAATGGTACTCTTTAATACACACTCGAAGTTCTCTTTCTCATCGTAAAATTAGCATAATGAATACACTAAAAATTATATAAACAGTTATATTAACAATTTCTATTTCTTATTTTGAAAAAGTAGATTTTTATTTATTTCTTTAACTTCTCCTCAATATTAGGAATTAACTTTATGTCAGAATGATATTAAGCTGTATTTTCTCATTGAGAAAGAAAAGAATAGTGCAATATTTAATAATTTGAGCGATACTGTCTTTTGTTTTATTATTTTTTCTCTCGTGATAATCATTAAAATTTTCTATTCTAATAACAGATGAGAAAAATGAATCTCTGCGCTATTTTATTTTTCAAGGTTAAAAAAGTTACGTTAACTCAGAGACAGTTTAGTGATGATGCTCTGAACATTTTTTTAATGTTTTTTTTGAAATAGAAATAGTTTTGACTTTGGAAAAATAGTAGAATTGGACCTTGATTTTAAAAAAAATGTTGTGTGTTGTTCACATCTATCTAAATCTCTTATGTTTTTTTGTTTATTTAAAGCAAAACACTATGCATCATTGAATAAATTACATTTGTCGACAAAATTCTGAGAAGAAATTGATATTACAAACAAATCAGTTTTATAACAAGGTTCAATTCATCTTTTCTTTTCGTCAACCATTGCTGTTTCTTTATCCAGTCAATAGTAGAATCCTTCTCGATTTTTATTTCATTATTAAATCGTGAGCGTGATGACAATAAATATACTCTTTCAAGTCATTTTTTATGTAAAAAAACTATGAGGAAAGAAGGCGTTCGTCGTTCAACAAGCGTACGGAACCCGCCCAAATTCCAAAATGAATCATAATTCGTCCGATCGATCCAATAAAACAGCAGACATAGTTTACGCTTAGAAAAGAGTGTGAAATGATAATTACTAGCCTATAGAAATAAATCGAGTCAAATCTTGCACGTATAATTCTATCTACATCAGTCAGACGGAAAAAGTAAGCAAATAGCAGGGATTAATTCTGCTGAAAACATGAAACAGGATTACTTCTTCATTTTTCTCGATCAATTTTTGTAAACAAAACTTAATTCTACCATTTTTTCGAATCCTTTTCAGATCTGAACTTTTTTTTGGGACGTATCCATACATATTTGAATCTTTCAACTCATAATACAGTTTTCATCAAGTAACAATGAGATAGATTGCACTGCTATTTTTTCACAATTCGTGGCTCAAATACAAATATCGACTCCATGATCTTGAGTAAGAAAGGATATAAAAAAGTCACTTACAAGGGACCATTTCAAGGTGTTCCCTCGCTTTTTGCCCGAAATATAACTGATTATAAGTAATCGACGATACTAATTCCAAATATGATAGCCATTTGGTCTCTTTTTGTTTTTTTAGTCCGAAACTTGAGAGACCGATCCTTCAGTCTTCGAGAGTTCAAATTTTCTTTTCTTTGAAACTGTGTTTTGACAACACCAAATTACAGAGGATGTCAAACTCTGTATATCCGTCAATTTTTAGTTGCATCAGACATATTTTAGAGATGCTAAAAAGCATTTAAAAAATTAACCGTTTCTTGTGAACCGCTACCACTAACTGAAATTAATAAACTCACAGTTCAGTTAAAACACGTCCGGCAAAACTAAAAACTCATGTATATATACAACTCGATATGCTCTACAATCTGGCATTGCTGAAACTGCTTCAAAAAGAAGCTTTAGATTTTAAAGTTTCCAGAAAACCTTGGATTTCTGGACGATCAGTAAGAGTTCAAATGGCTATTATATTCGGAATCAGTATAGTCCATTACCTATAATCAGCTATATTTTTGGCAAAAATCAAGGGACACTTTGGAATGGTCCCTTGTTAGAGAAAAACACATACTAAAACTAAACGATATTCGTGATACGATTTTTGTTTAACCGCATTATTATACTAGCTTATCATACTCACCACCAACATTTTTTCAAGCAAAAAAATATATTTTAAGCTAGATATATGGTCTTTTCAAGTTTAATCTACAATATATATTTTTTACTTCGATTTTCTCGGCGAAAAACACAACGAGTATAGTACATTAAATGATAGATCAACGCAAGAAATGAATGTCAAAAATCGAAATTTTTTGGAAAGAATAAATATGTTTATCGATATTGATCTGTGTTTCTTTTTTTTTCTTGTGTAATATAACAGTGTAAAAGATTGTCTCATTGCAAAGATTCACAATGTAATGATAATTTTTTGTACGTGCAACATATCGTCTCGAGCGACACATTATTCAATACAATTTTTCATGTTGACTTCATAAGAACGCTTATCAACGTCAAAAAAAGCACATTTATTACTGAGAAATCTCGATATATCATCACACTCAATTCATTTAAAGTGAGAAAACAATGTTAATAAATCATAGAACTGATATTTTTTTTTATTCATATAATATGTTTATACCTTACAAATTTTGCTTTTTTTGTTGATCTCGATCTTTGTTGTTTTGAGTGATTTGTTTGGAAAATAATTGGTGGTGGTCGTTGTGCTGCTACTGCTGCTGAATACATGATATTAAATATTTTAGTCATTAATAAAATAATATATGGATCATTATTAGTGTACACATACGTGCTTTTTTTTAGTGAAAAATCACAAAGAATGTGATGAATGTAAAACAATATTAAAATAATCAAAATATATAAACGAATTATGTATCCTCCATATCCATTATAGAGTGAAATATTTTTTTTTCTTGGTTGAACATTTTGATAGAGGTGAAAAAGAGAGAAAAAGAACGATTATATTTATTCCAATTCATTTATAACTCAAACACAAGAAAAATGACGGAAGATAAAACTTTTCTTTTTTCGGAGGAATCACTACAAAAATCAAAACTTTTTAATATTGTTTTCTTCCCTCTCTTTCTCTCTCTCTCTCTCTCTCTCTCTTTTTCTCTCTATTTCTCTCATTGTATCACGTAAAGATGTTTATTATTACTTTTTTTAATGCTACGTTCTAATAGGAAACACAAGAAATGGAAAGTATGTATCATTGTTCCATGCTATGCAACTGGTACTAGATATAGTTTAAGCTACGTTTGAATGTGAGTGGTACCCCGGAAACAAAATAAGATCTCGATACATTATCTCGAGCACATAGAAATTTTTTATTTATTAATGAAAAAAAAAAGTCATTAACATATTTCTAAATGATTTCTTATTACTCCTACGTCGAAAAATCTCTTCAATCAAGTCAACGATTCAATATTCAATTATTCAGCGACTCGGACACGATAGGTACACTTTTGAGTCAACGATGTATCATTTTTTTTTAATTTTATTCACTTCTACATTTTTCTTTAATATCAGAGATTACATTTCAGTCTCTTATCATTCAATGCATCTCTATCGATGACAAATTGTACTATTATTACAGTAGATATTCCATGTTTAATTTGTGGTGAAAAACTGATGAAAATGTATATTAATAGAAAATTTCTGCTCTAATAATAACACCAGAACCTGTTCAATTATTTTATTTTGAAAGTAATTACACATTGCGCATGTTTTAATTATGCGTGGGATAGCAATGCTATATTTGGTTATTAAGTTTTATTTATCGTATAAGAGATTCTTTTACACATTATTTTTTATTGATATTGACTTCTAAGAGTGAAATTTCATATATTTTTCTTAATTCTATATATAACTTATATTCCTCTTAATATTTAATGATTTACTAATTAGCAGTAAGAGTCAACAATCTCTATTGCTGATTCATAAACTGACGTCATTATCATATTATTTAGAATTTTTGCTGTAGAAAAGAAAGAATGTTCTTTAATACAGATGTGGATATAAGACCGACACTCTATCTTTATATTTATTTCTTGTAAAATTAGAAGACGAGAAAAATAAGGAGGAACACTAATTCTATAGAGTTAAACAAAATTCAATAAAATGTCCTATTTATTTCACCCTTACAAATATTATTAACAAATGATGCTAATTATCAATACTGTCTATTTTCTTAGCATAGTGAAGGAAATTCAACAAAATTTTACTATATTTAACGTCAAAGATATAGATATTTACGACCACCAACTGAAATAAACCTCAAAATTTTCATAACGATAGATTGATTACTTCTAATTTTATTCTAGTTTTTCACCAAGGAATATCTAATTGAATATCTATCTATTCTTAAATAAACTATTCATCGCAACACTCCTACGCCAAGATCATTCTTCTTAGAATATCTCAAAAAATGCACATTTTTTTATTGCTAAGTTGATTATGAAGGCTCTCTCTCTCTTCAGAAAATTGATTTTTTAAGTAAAAAAATGATACATAAAAATATGACTTAAAATATGTGTTTCCAAAACAAATATGACTCATGTATGATTAAATAGATTTTGACAGGTTTTTTGAAGAATTTTATGATTTTGAAGAAGAATGATGCTTTTAATAGGCAAAGGACGTACATTTTTCTGAGTAATGATGTACTTAGCAATTTCTTTTACATGAAAGACAAGAAAAAAAACGTAGAAATTAATCATGGTAATTTTCATTATTTGATCTTAGTAATGGAAAATGTTCATAGCTATGACTACTATAAAAGAATCTTTTCTTTATTTCAAATAATTATAAGCACACTACTAATTTTCATGTGACGATATTATAGAATAGACTTGTCTCTTGAAAATGAGGCGTCACATGAATTTTAGTAAGATTTGAATAGTAAAATTAACACAAAAATAACTCGCAACGTTACATTTGTTATTGAAATATCTTCAATGTTGTTTGTTACAATAAATACATAAAAAAACAGCAGAGTAGTTATAATTATAGAATGGTGCGTGCTTATAATCACTCTAAATGAGTTAATTATAATTAGCTGTTGCCAACAAACGGAAGTAATTAATGTTAACGAATTCTTGTGTCAGTGGATAGCTAACAGTCATATGTTTATATCTGTGTAAATATCGTTTTTCTCATCGAAAATAGCCTAAATTTGGTAAAATAATAATAAAAAATTGATACTTGATAATAATTTCTCTGAACTTTTGGAATAACTTGGTTTCTGATCAAAACACTTTAAGAAAGAATCAAAACTGAGAAAATTATTTTAGTTTCTCAATACTGTCCAATAATAGAAATCATTTTGAATATGAGCCTACTACAGACACACAGAGTCATATACTGATGAAAGAGTGTTAAAATTTAGACTTGACCTTGAGGGTTAATAAAAGTATCACTCTCGCTAGAACGATCAAAATAGTCGAAGCAACAATGAATTGTCAAATAAAATCCAATTTTTCTTTGAAGAAAAACATGTCCCATCAAAATACATATATTATATATAATCAGTTCATCGATTTCAATTTTGTCGATAGAAAAAAAAATGGGAATAAAAAACTTTATAGAGATCTTTCTCCAGGCTAAATACTTAATGTTTCCTAGATAGTTTTTCTTACTTTTAAAGATAGACTGAGTAATACCTTGTAATTAAGAGATAGAAATGAGTGCTTCTATTAATAGAATGGAGGATGTGTGGGTTGCAAATAAAAATTCCTTAATGAGTATGTTTACTCTAAAAACTATACTTTTAAACGTATTATCATCTATTATATTTCAAAGTATGAATCTGCATAATAATTACTATTACATATCTAGATAAATTATGTTAATATATATTATTTCATTTTTTCAAAAAATTTCGTTTTAAATAAGATAAATGAAAACTAAGATTGATTCATCACTATCACATTTTTTAGATGAATAGTTTTATCAGTCTTATTTTTATCCGTAAGAACAGCCCATATGTTTAGACAGGATTCTTTGCTTATATAACGAGTGTACCATAAATAATGTCTATCTCGATAGTTTTGTTCTAACTCCTGTTTCTCAAGATCCCTAGGGATTATTTTTTTTAAATAGATCTTTACAAAAAACACTTCAATCAAGAAAACTAAGCAAATTATAGAAAAGGTAAAAAAAAATGAAAACTTTGTAAACTCAAAAACGATTTCTTGTAAAAAACGTTTTGGAAGTAAGAAAAACGGAACTAACTCTCTTTTGTAGCTCTGACTCTCGCTCTATCATCTAGCTAATGTTTTTATATATTTTTTCCCTTCAAACTTTTTCCTGTAAAACTTTTCATTAAAATTCTAAAACTTATATCAAAAATACAAAATTTTATGGAGAATTTTTTAAAAAAAATGTGTGACACCCGCAGAAAAATTATTATTTCGCCCTGAATTCTGATGTGAAACAAGTCTGAAGTTAGTTAGTTTAAGTTTGAAGTTTTAGCTATATTTCAAACTTATTTCACATCAAAATTCGTGGTAAAATAATAATTTTTCTATCGGTTGTCAAGCATTTTTTTTGAAAAATTCTCTATAAAATTCTGTATTTTTGATATAAGTTTTAGAATTTTAATGAAAAGTTTTACAGGAAAAAGTTTGAAGGGAAAAACTATACAAAAACATCAGAACATTCGTTTAAACTTTACTTCACGAACTATGCCCTTGCTGTTCTTTAATATAAAATACATTAAAAATTTCCAAGATTCTTTTTAAAAGTGAACAATACATTTTTCGAAATTTAATTTTAATTCTGGTGACAAGCTTCATGATTATGCCTGACTTTGTAAATCATTTAATTCCGAAGCTTGTCCAAAAATATCACTAAGCCTTTTTCTCCTCCTGCACTACAATATCTGGAACCTTTAAAATGGTATAGAACGATAGCGCACAGAATTCTGTATCTTTTGATGTTAGATACTTTGCTCATAAGATATGAAATTGCTGAGATTAATTTTCAGAAGTTGAATAAGAAATCCTCAGAAACCCGAAGATCCCATTTGAAACATTGAGCACATCTTAAAAAGTTCAGGATTTTACAATGAGAAGAAGAATCTTTTTGAAAAACAAAATTGAACAGTTTTGTAGATCAATGAATTCTCTATCGAATGAGTTCAGATCAAAATTTTAGAATTGCTTCTAAGTACTTCAAAAACAAAAACAAAAATTTGTCCTATTATTTATGGGCCACTCAGAAAGAATATCATAGTAAAATTGAACAACATTTTAAAAATTGAATGTAATACATAATTCAATAAATTTGAAATGTCTAATTGTATTTGAAAGATAGACCATATCCATCACTCTAACTAATTTAGAAAAAATTGACTTAAATATAAAGAGTTATATTTCTTCATTAGTTGACGAGTTCACAAAACCACCTGTTTTTGACTTACGTGTCCTTGTTTTATGCCCAACAAATCTTTGCAATATGTATAGTGCGTCAATCATTAATGAGAGATGATTTTTGTATAACATACACAAGATAGATGATTTACAATGACAAGATTATCGCACAAATAATTTTCTCACACATATGTTCGATAATCATAATAAATGAACAATTTTTTTCTACTAATTCAATTTTTATATAATAACAGATGGTTATTGTCATCATGTATGATACACGTTTCTATATATACAAACAATATCGAGTTACAATTCACTGATAAAAGAAGAAAATATAGGCTGGATTTAGTTAATGAGGTAATTTTTTATTGATTATTAAAGGTCGAAATGAGTCAATTCGTCAACGCTATTTCATTACTTCAAAGAATATTAAGTGCACTTGGTCATAATATGTAAAAGAAACTATGATTGTATATATTATTCATCAAAGAGTTCAAGTTTTGAACTACTATTCAGTTAACATTTTTAGCATAAATTCAATATTTTTCTCTTAAAATGCAGAACTAATTGCCACTATAGTGATCGTTCAGGAAACATAGCTTGACCTTTTTTGCGATAACTCACAATTAGAATTCTCTTGCTATCACTCCTTTTCAAACACTAAGGGTGACTATATAAATGACTCTGTCAAATCAACTGTTCATACTGAGACACTTTTCTTAGAGACATATGTCTACAAAATATGATTGAGGATGACATTTTCCAGATATCTCGATTATTTGTCATGATATAAGTTTCATGTTTTTCCATTCGAATAGTGTATAATAAGAACAGTATACACTGTTGTTAATTAAAAGTCTGAATTAGAATATGGTCAAAATCACATTGAGTCTTGTGATATAAAGAATTATTTTTGGCAACTCGAGAGTTAGTTTTCATCAATAGTTGTTGAGATGACGGTAGAATTGACCAACTTCTCAACTTAGAATAGTATTAAAACTGGTTTCTGACACCGCGTTCAAAAACTCTTTTACAACTTCTTGTATTGACTCTTTATTCCTTTGAACTGTAGCGAGATATATATAGCATTAGGAAATATTTCCTAACATTCACGCTAACGTCGAACTTTCGGCATAAAAATGGATGAGAAATAGTCAAATTGTGAACACTTACGACTTTATGAAATCATACAAGATTTTATAATATAGAATATCACAAAATTTCGTCAGGTCTTACAAGATCATTATTGTCTAGCTGTTCATCCAGAACCCTTTAAACAAAACGTCTTACTCTTTTTACAATATTTCTTAGTATCTTGGGTATCTCGCTCTTTATATATCAGTTGGCTTAGCTGATGTGCGAAGTTGAAGAAAAAGAAAATCTTGAAGTTTATTCATAAGAACGGTGTTGTATGTATATACTATATCAACTATGAAATCGAGGCTCGTTATCATATTTCCACTGACGTTATGTATCATTTACATTGACTTCATTCATTAAAAAAAAAAAAAACAGAAGTCCGTCTCTGTAAAAGACTGAAAAAGTTCAAAATCCCTCGATTTATTTGATACCCAAATGTTAGTGTCAAAGATGCCCGCAAAACGAAGAATAAGTTGATTAGTTAACCGTAGTGATCAACGTATGTGTCCAAGATCGACTTATCACAAAGAATTTTTCGTTGTCTGCATATGTATTTCGCATATATGTTTTAAACAAATCAATTATTTCATATTTCAAATAAGGAATGAACTACATAAAGATGTTTTCCTTAATTTTCAAAATTTACATTGTTTTCTAACAAAAAATGTTTGAGTATAATCATCCACGTAGTATAGGTTGCATTTTAATATTTAAATAAGAGAATAAATTAAATGCTGAGTATTTTTTTGTAAAGGCTTAGTAATACTGAGTCTTTACTACAATTATTACAAATTATACTGAGTCAGTATAATTTGCTCAGTATTATATACAAATTATCAGTAAACAAATCAAACTGTCAGTATAAAATTTAATGTTCGGTAACTATTATCTTTGCTCAGTAAATAAGTTAGTAATTTGTTTAATGTTAAAATTAAAGTATCAGTAATTAATTCAGTTTACTCATTAAATGAGTAGTACTTGTATTGGTAACTGAGTCATTTTTATTTCTTTGATGAAAATATTTTGATATAAATAGAAGAATGGTTGTCCACATCAATTAATCATCAGTCAAAAGAATTTCGTATAATATACAGTCTAAGATAAATATTTAGTAAATGTACAAACGGCTGTATATTATACGAAATTATTTTGACTGATGATGTCATCATAGTTGACCGAACGTCTCGAAATAAAATAAACTGCTTAAATCGTGAATAACCATTCTCCTATTTTACTTATATCAGTAATTAATCATGATGTTATATAAACGATAAAAATTTTCAAAAAATTATGATATTTTATTACTAATTTGGTTTAAAAATGAGAACGACTATGGAAATTGTTGAAGTATCAGTTATGTTTCTGACGAGGAGATAAATAAAAATGAAACTGTAAATAATGGAAACAAGAAAAGAGTAAAAAAGAGACAACGAAATTGCCAACGAAAACTTTTTGTTAATTGTAATTATACTATTTTACTATTGATATAAGTTAATAAAAAACTGAACAAAAATAAATTAAATATTGAGTCTTTTTTAATTAATTACTGAGCTTTTCAAATTAATTACTATGCTAACACTAAGTTTTTCCTGAGCAAAAAATACTGAGCGTGTACAAAAAAAACATACTGAACATTAATTATAAAATACTTAACAATTCAATACAAGCCTTTAAATAAAAGTGTAGTATCACTTGTTCGTTATTCAAATGTTCAACTATCATTATCATTATCATTTTCTTCTCTTCAAGTAAATAATTGGAAACTCCTTTTCTTTGTGTTTTCATTATATACGTCTGCATGAATTTAATTTACTCTTATATTGTAATTGTTTTCATACTCAAGTATAAATAGTATGTACTAACGAGGGAACGTCCACAACTGTCCAATCGCTTTCGAGCCGAAACCTAGTGGACTATAGGTAGTCGACCATGCTGATTCCGAATAGCAACATGAGACTGGTTGATAGGCCTCCATAGACTGGTTTTCCAGAAACTCTAAAGAATAACCAAAACCTTTCTTAACGAGGCATAATTGTAGCCCGCACATTTTTGATTAAAATGAGACGTCTCCCAGCTCTACACGATCTTTCTTTGCAAAGTTATACAATGTACAAGAAAAGCCCTAAATTAATTTCTTCTTATTTCTATAGAGCTGACAATGAATGTTTAGGGCTTTTCGTGTAAATTCTATAACTTTGCAAAGAAAGATCGTGTAGAGCTGGAAGATGTCTCATTTTAATTAAAAACGTGCGGGGCTACAATCGTGGTTCATTAAGAAAGGGTTTGGTTATTTTTTCGAGTTTTTGGAAAAACAGTTTTCCAGAAAACCGGTCTCTCGAGGTCTATCAGTCCGTCTCATGTTGATATTCGGAATCAGCATTGTCGACTACCTATAGTCCACTAGGCTCGAAAGCGATTGGACAGTTGGGGACATCCCTCGTAAGTAGAAGAATGGAAAGCTGCTGTCACCAATAAACAAACCTACCTTGGAGGGACGGAAGATGCGATTTAATAGTACGTTTAAGCTTTTAATTCATATTGATATGAATTAAAAGCTTAAAAAACGATTATACTATTAAACTTATCGAGTTCGTGTATAAAACAGATAAATACGATAGAGGATGTGGTGGAAAAATCAGTAAGAGTCATGACTCAGTCAGTACTTTTTTCTTCAGAATAGTTCACAAAGCTGTGTGTAAGGGATGAAATAAATTCGAATAGTCTAATCATTATAGAAAATACAACAAACATAACAGACACATCATCTATCGTGAAACCGTCTTGTATCGTTAATCAATTTCAATACAATAAAGTAGAGATTAGATAATATACCTTATCGACAGACAGGAACAACTCAAGATCAACTCATCAACTCATATAAGGAAGGATCAACTCATATAATCAACTGTGATCGTAGTATCAGCCAAAACTGTTTTAAGGTCCCCCGATACTGGCGCCACCAGATCTCGAAAGTGACTTTCACGTTAACACCATTTCGTAGCTCCCAGATTTCTCGGTAACGAAGCATCGCAGAGAGCTCGAAAAGGTCTTAAAGTGAAGCTGCCACATGTGGCTAGAGGTTGATAAAGCCCGATTCTTTATATTCGGTCTAGATTTGTGATTAGAAAAATATCTTTACCAAAGTTAATGAGACTTTTTCGAATTTTGGACTTTTGACGGTGACCATTAATTTGGGAAGAAAAATATCAAAAATCCAGCTTTATCAGCTCTAGCCACATGTGTTTTCGTCAATTTAAGACCAGCCCGGGCTCTCCACACCGCCTGTTCATTCATCCTTAAATGAATTACATAGTATTAATCTTTGAGAAATGTAATTCAAACAAAAACAAAAGAAATGAAAAATAGATTCAGAATGATATCCACAATCACACACCGAATTGGTGATGATATTTCGACTTGCAAGGTCATTATTAAGTTGACTGAATTCTAACTGAAAATGAAAAAAATTAATTTTCAGTAATCTATCCGCTACCGGTGGTATTTTAGTTTTTGAATAGAGAATCACTTCAGAGAGTCACTTCAGAGCAAAAAAGTGGCTTTTTAAAAGAAAATATCCCTGAAGAGTACCCTTACCCTAATTTTTTATAAAAAGTTTTTTGTATAAAAATGTTTATGTCATGCATCATTTGATGCAATTTTTCTCACTGATTTCGAATATAACCTTGGTTTGGGGTTAAAAGTGTTCAGAGTTCGAGAAAATCTGATTTTAGCTGAAAAACCAAGGTTTTCTGAGAAATATGTACCGAAGTCCAATAACGATCACGCAATTCGGCGCAAGGGTAGTAGATGTAGCACATGCAGACAAACATTTCGGCAAAGTTTGAGCAATTCTGAAGTTGGGGGCTAAAGGGGATGTCGGAAATATCGTTAGCTAGGAAGGTTAATTTTCTTTCTCTAATAGTTTAAGTTCAAACTAAGAAATTTTTTCACTATTATACAGCTAAAAGTATCTAGATTCAGAATATTCGTCGTTCAAGTATATAAGTTCAGATATATTTAATTTAAAAAAGCGTTTTCGGACTACGTCTGTGTTTTTAGACCCGTTTTTCGCCAAGTGTTTTCCGAACAACCTTAGCCGTTGGAACAAAGTTTTTAACGCCATCAGATAGCCCATCTGTTCAAGTATCGACATTCAAATCTTGAAAATACGCACTTTGGATTTTTAGCTAAATGTCCGCCTGAACGCTCACTGTACCCTGTATGCAAAACTGATAGTTGTGTGTAAGTTAGGCTACGTAGAGCTTAGGCGGTTCGTTGAGGAGAGGTTCGTTGTGATAACAGGTCACTCAGAAATACTCTACTTTTTAAAGTTTTATAAAAACAAACACAAATGATGAATATCGAATAAATAGTACTCTATTTCAGTAAAATATTTATCTTTTCTCAAGTAAAATGAAGCCCAATCAAGTTCTAAGCATACCTTCTCATATGATGTTCCTGTCATAGCACCTAGGCTTTCGACACCTGCATGACATTGTGAAGTATTTAAAAGTTTTAAGTTTGTTTCTGTAGTAAGTAAATGACATTAGTATAATTTATTTTACCCAAAATAACTCTATTGTATACTAATCCAAGTGCTATACGGGAAACGGTACGACCTAAAAATTCCAGTGTACCCACCATTTCACTAATAGTTACTGTCAAAGCATCAATGTGCGGCCTCCAATCAATCTACTTTTGATGTTAAAATTAGGCCTAGTTGAACACGTTTACACACGTATTCAAGATTAGTATTACTAATCCACAGAGGCGATATATTTTTGTAAAAATGCGAGAAAATATCATCTCGAATAATATTTAAAGAAAGTAGTCAATCAGTTGTCCATTTATTTATCCTGTTTAAATCTCTATTCTTCTTTTGCACAGCTCCGCTTGAGTCTTTATGCGTTGCACCAAGGGGGAAAACGCACCACTTCGCTTAAAGTGAACTAGTGAAGCGCTACAGGGACGCCACAACCAACACTATATGGCGCTGGTGGCGGCGGAGGCATCGAGCGGTGAGTATTTTCTTGTTGATTGTGGCCTATACGAAGTGAAGTGAGTTTCATGTGAAGTGAAGTGATGAAGTGGTGCTTTTCGCCCCTTGTGTTGCATACACAGCGACGTCATCAGTAAATAAAAAGCAAGTATTATCTCAGTTGTCTGGAAGATCATTAATGTAGATCAGGAAAAGCAAAGGTTCCAACACGAAGCCCTGTGAAACTGAATCATATAATCCTCGTTCCGATGACATTCTCCCGTCGACTAAGGTTAGTATTCCCCGATCTCTTAAATACCTTCAGTAGAGCATCCGACAGACTAGTCCTACATAATTTGTATAGAAAATCATCATGTGAAACCTTGTCAAATACCTTATTAAAATCGAGAAAAGCAGCTAATATTGATGATCCTTCATCAGAAGACGTACAACTCTCACTAACTGAGTAACAGTAGAATGTACGTAGAAAACCTGGCTGATTTTTATGAAAAAAATTATTTGTACGTAAAAAAATCATATCGGTCATTATATACTACCCATTCAAATATTTTACAAATACTCTTTATAAATGTAATGGACTTGTAGTTAGACGGGATTTGAGCATCATCAGCTTTATACAAGCTAAAAATGTGTCCTAGCTTCCATGACTCAGGTAAACTACCGGTTGATAAAAACCTATTAAAGAAAAGGTTACGATTATAAGTGCAGCTATTTTTAGATGCGATTAGTGATACAAGGAGCACATATTTTAGAGATATTAATATTCATTGGACTTTGTTTATGATCTAGATTTTAGTATGTGAAATAGGTATAAACTTCACATTCAGTTTGTTTGAAATAGAAAAATTAAAACCTTAACATCTCTTGAATGTATAGTGGTATGTTACGAGCCTATCATTATTGAATGGCTTTATCCATATTTATGTTTAGCTGCTCGAGCTCTAAGTAAATATCTATCTATACATTTGTTAACATTCATGACAGATCAGCACATATGTTATAGTGTTAGATGGTTCCTCGAATAATTTGCTTTGTTTCGTTCAGAAAAGTATATTTTTGTCGTGTTTGAAGAGTGTTTATTATATTAATAAAATTTTCGAGATTCAGATCCTTTGTTTTTGGTGGTATCAATGTACTTTTATCGAATATTAGGAAGAAGTCATGCTAAATTAAATCTGTGTTCACCTTGACAATTTTGTTAAAATTTAACGGGTGTCTCATAAATAATGGTACTGTTTGTATTTTTCACTTTTCTCTGTCAGGTTTGATAGTTGAGACTTGAACTTTTTTCTGAAAGACAGCTCATTCAATTCTCTGCAAAATCATATGAAAAGAATTCCTATAAAATACAATCGTGAAATCCTATGCAACCAACACCAGTATGCACCTGAAGCGAACCTTTACAAATGCCCCTTTCCTTAAAGTTAATTATCGTGGCCCGTCTGACCACGAAGACGCTAAGTCACCCTGGTGTACGTTTTCCTATGTTTTCGACTGTGTTCTTTCTCATAGCGCTCAAAACAAGTAGATCGAATTAGATGATGAAGGGGTAATGCTCATTTTCCTTGAAAACTTGCTTGGATTAAACGAAGGTTTCAATCTTGCACTCTCCCTATTGTAGAAATTTTATTGTATACCGGTTTGGTCTTTTCAGGATGATAGAAGAAGCATTTTTCTTTAGACTGGTAAAAGACTTGATCATAAGAATTACGTTTTGATCCAACTAAATCGTGGTTGCGAACGAGTGCAGCAGTAAATTCGAAGAGATCAAAATGGTAGAAGAAAGCGGAAGGCTAGTTCAAGCATCAGAGTTTTTCAATTGCTACTCGTCTTATAGGGCTTTTCGAGGGCTACAAAACGGCATATTCAGCCTGTCACTATTCAGTCAAATAGTGGCGTAATATTCACAAAACGCGGCATGTCTGTATTGGATGCACAGGATTTCACGATTGTATTTTATAGGAATTCTTTTCATATGATTTTGTAGAGTATTGAATGGGTTATCTTTCAGAAAAAAGTTCAAGTCTCAACTATCAAAATTGACAGGGAAAAGCGCAAAATACAAACAGTGCCATTATTTATGGGACACCCGTTACTTCTTATTTTTGAAGTATTATTATTCATACCAATCTTTAACGAACTGGAAAATGTCTGTGACAAATCTTCTTTTATTCTCTACAAATTACTCTTTTATTAGGCATAATATTCTAGGGGTTTACTATTATTACTAAACTCATCTACAACTACTTGATATGAAAGCAGCTTGAGAACAAACCTATTTTGTATTTATTCAATCAAACATCCAACTCCAGATATTTTATAAACAATTATGATTGATAAGGATAAACATGTATTAACAGTACATCAATATAGATCCAGGTCTTTTGTATAAAATATTAGAAAATATCCTTCTTTCGGTCAAGATCATCTTTTAGTCTTACGAGGAAAGGTTCCCGAGTTCCTTGGATTTTTCGTGAAACATATTTGATTATGAGTAATTTTTAATGCTGATCGCGAATCGGATATCTGGTCATCCATATATGGCCTTTCGGAACCTCCGTTCAAATTCGGTGACTTCGGAAACCCATAGTGAACTTTCGTCTAAAGAAATTCTGATAGTGCCAGATTGTAGAGCATATCATGTTACCTCTGTAGACCAGTTTTGAGAAATAAAGGACAAGTTTTTCCTGAGTTATAGTTTTATATAGGAAAAATACCTCAATGATCCTTAGTTTGGCCGGATAAAATGCTGAAATTTTTAAAACTAAGTAAAAACGTGTCCTTTATTTCTCAAAACTTGTCTACAGGGGTAACTTGATATGCTCTACAATCTGGCACTATCAGAATTTCTTTAGACGAAAGTTCACTATGGGTTTCTGAAGACACCGAATTTGAACAGAGGTTCCGAAAGGCCATATATAAATGACCGAATATCCAATTCGTGATCAGCATTAAAAATTACCCATAATCAAGTATGTTTCAAGGAAAATTTGAGGTAGCACTCGAGGGGGTCTTTCCTCGTTAGCGTAAGAGGTTAAAAGAAGAGATTTTATTCATCATTTACTCTACATTCGTCACTTATATGTAAAGACAAGCCATTTGGCACGAAAATTTAATAATTATTTTTCTCAAAAGTAATGAAATTATAAGCTGAAGACTGCACGGTGGACGTAACATGAATTTATAATAGAGCGAGCCTTCTATGAAAAAAATGACATTATTTTGTTTTTCTATATGAATTGCATATTTTTCTTCTTTCATTATTAACCTGACTATCACGATTTTTGAATTAATAATACTCATATGGGAAATGATAACAGTTATTGTTTACTCTAGCTATTTTTTGCGCACATTTGTGTCTTTTTTGAGGGGAGGGGGATGCTACATGACATAAGGAAGATGACAAGAATAACATCATCCTCAAAAGAGAGAGCGAGAAAGTTAGTGTGTTTAAAATACCACAAATCTTTGTCACATATCGTCAAAAATAGCATCAGTAGAATTCAGTAGAAAAAAAAAACAGTCAGCAAAAACTGTCAGAAGATTATAAATTATTTGAATCAATCAATATATCATCCTTAATGATTAAGAGATAATGGAGACTAAACAGCTTTATCCTAGAAATTACACAAGATTTAGAAAAAAATTTACACATAATATTGAATCAGAGTAAAATTATTTTTTTACAATTACGGAGTTGTAATTCAATTTTAGTTTTCTAAATGTATTATAAAATGCTCGAAAGAGAGAAACGTTAGAAATAAAACTACGTAATAGATGTCAAGTGAGAGAAAGAGAGAAGGGAAAATACACGCATCGATCAACAGGTGAGATGAAAATAAGAAAGAAAGAGTCAACATTATTCATCGATTTACTGAGAAGAAAAACACTCACGTAATAACCATTGAACGGACAAAATCGCTTCAATGTGACTTATTTTAGTAATTTTGATAATTGAAAATTATTCTACTTTCCAGTAAAAACAAAGAATAGGCTCAAATAGTTTCTGAATTAATCGAGACGGAAACGAGAGTGAGAGTTTACGTGTTCAGTAATTAAAACCCAAAACTTTGATTACCAATGGTTCACTCATGCTATCGAATAGCATCCTTCAAACTAGTACCTATTCACTTTTGGGAACGTGAAAAACGAGTGAATTACAAATGATCGACCACGTTGAGTGTTATAATAATGTTTATTTTGTAAATATTCTCTATATTCTCAAAAACAATCGATTTTAGACTATATTTTCATTGAATATAAAAATATTGTTTCTCTATTGCTATCGATCCAAATGAGTTCAAGATTAAATTATATCTATCAAATTATATTATTATTAAAATATATTTATCAGCTTTAAGAAAATAGAAATAAATTATTTTCATATACGATATCTGTGGAAAATCTCTTTGTTACTAAGCTCAATAATCGGCTTCTTGTTCTTTTTCTGTATCTATGAGGTATTGCTATGACCGTATCTTGAAAATTTGAGCTCATTTAGATAATGAAATAAATTAATTTTTTAATTCAGTAAAATCTAGGAATAATTCTCTATTTCTTTTCTCTGATAAATTATTTAAAAAATATCTATTCTTTTTTTAAATTTATAATGGATGTACCAGAAGAAATGAGTTACTTAGTGTTTCGTCAATATCTCTGTCTATTTTCATTGCTAAGACTTGAACTTTTTTTCTAAAAAGATTCCTCATTCAATCCTCTACAAAAACTATATTAAACATTTTTTATATATGGTATAAATAAAGGAATATGGATGAAACATTCCGAAGTTCCAGTCTCTATTACTAACTCAAACCTCAGCGTAAGAACATTTATTCTGAAGGCATTTCTATGCAAAATCAAAATGTATCCTCTGGTGCTCCGAAGTGTCGCCTTTCTTTTCATCTACCACAGGCTGGTTTTAAAAGTATTTTTCTGGCACAGACGGGAATTTTAGTAAATTCATCAGAAAAGAGAGAAATTGTGATTAGTTTGCTACGTCACAGCAGATGGAATGCAACTATTGAACTTTTTCTATTCGGATGCGATAGAAGAATTATTTTGTTTTAAGATGAGACAATACCAGCTTCCCGATTTATAAAAGTTTTGTCATGTGCTCCAAAACTAAGGTTTGAAGCCAATGATTTCTGGTAAAATCGATAAAAGGAAAGGCATTCTTTCACAATCAGTCGTAATGATGAAAAGTTTAATATGACCAGTTGATAGAGCTTTTCAAGGGCTACAAAATGATCATTTTCTCTTATCTTATATCGCAAGTTATAAAGGACTAAAATTTAAAAAACTATTTTTTAGGCCACAAAGTAATGGAGACTAAAGTTTCGGAGTGTTTCATCCATATTCCTTTATTTATACCATATATAAAAAATGTTCAATGTAGTTTTTGTAGACGATTGAACGATGAATCTTTTTAAAACGGAAGTTCAAGTTTTAGCAATGAAAATTGACAGAGATATTGACGAATCACTAAGTGACATATTTCTTCTGGCACATCCGTTATTTCAATTGTTAATAGTGTCGATTATATTGTTTGTGTGAACGTACTATAATAAAACTTGAAAATAAAATGGTTAAGAGTACTAGTCAAATAACAATGACGTTATAGAATAACAAAAATATTAACTGCCTTTTCTCTAGTACCTAATAGAGCGAATAGAAATTAGGTACTAGAGAAAAGGCAGTTAATTTTTCCTTTACAAATTTCACATGATGCTTTTTTTCTCACGTACATAACTCTCTTGAGTAAGATTCTCAGACTATGAAGACATTACTTATTCTTATGAAAAACACTTTTTCTTCCGTTTCATACACTTGTCGTTTCTGATGCATCTCATACGGATAAGAAGAAAACAAACTTTACTACTGTAGGATAGGATTTTGAATAACATAAGAAGAAAAAAATACGAATATGATGTAAACTATCGACTAAAAACTCACTTGTAACTAATGACGACGTAATACTCTTCTAAATTGTCTAATCTATTTTTTGAATAATAAAATCCGAACGTTCATTTTGAACATCGTATATCCATAATGGTCATATGAAATTATGAGAAAAACAAATTTATTTATTTTTTCAAAATAATATCTTCTTTTTTTTCTTCTTTTTTTTAATTTTATGTGGTGTAAATTTGTTATTTGTTTTTGTTGAATGCAGCAATTTGATACACTTAATCCTTTTATAGAATATTTGCGTGACTCTGTCAGTAAAAAGAGACAAATGTAGAATCTCTCGATAATAAATATTTTTTTTCCTAAAAAAAAAATATGTAAATGGATTATATAATCAAATGCTGATTGATCAAAAACTATTTTAATGTATTAGTTTTTTTTCGTTTTACTAAAAATAGTATATATAATTATCTTTGAAGAGCAATTGTCATTATAGTACACTAAGTACCTATTTAATTAATCAATATTTAAGTTGATAAAGTTAAAAAAAGAATACACCGTTATTTATTGATAAAATATTCTATTTATAGTTAAAAAGTAAAGAATAGATATCAAGGTATACAAAATTTACCGTTGACATTAAAATTTGATTTGAAACGTTTTCATATGCATTTATCGGCTTAGTAATTAATGATCTATGCATATTGAAAAAACAACAACACAACGTTCAGAAAAAAAAGGTTAATTGATGATTATTCAAACTATAGTCATCGACATTAGAAACAATAAATAAGAGACTATATTAAAAATATCTATCAGAATAATTCATGTCACATTTTTATAAGATAATGATGCTTAACAATTATATTATGTCCTCTTGGGTACAATTGTATTTTAAAGTAGAAATTGATTTATATCACGTAAAAACCATTAGACTTACCGGGAAAAAAAAGTTATATTAAATATAACACTTCGCTTATTTTTATTTCGTTGTAATGATTACTTAATAGTATATATTGTTGTAATCATACATCTCTGCTAACTTAATCGTATAATTACATATCTCAAGGGAAATCAAAGAAAAAGAGAAAGAAAAAAAATAAAAAAACCTGTTTACTTTTGCTCTCAGAAATCAGAGAAATAGATAAATAATAAAGAGAGAGGATTCAAGAAGAAAAGAGGCGATTATCCAGATTCTCTAAATAAGCCAAAAGAAACGTCATTATTAAAAAACAAAATGTACTTAACCTTCATTCGTCGTCCATTTTATTTATACAATTATATACTCACTTGATGTGTGAACAGATCGACTATGAATTTATTTGTTAGAGCATATTATCTGGTGTGTGTGTTTATGTGTCATTGCATTTAGTAAAACTACATATTTAGAATAGACAGTTTTCTTTTGTTCTGTCATCAATATATATAAAAAAAAAGCAGGAAAATTTGACGATTTTTCTTTTTTTAAAAAAATTCTAGTATGTAGCAAACATCATCATTCATTCATTCATTCATTCATTCATTCACTCATTCATCTATTGTTTAGTAGCATATATACTCGTTCATTAACGATAAGACAAGCTCCATTTCCATTTTTAGCGACATAGAATACATTTAGTGAAGAGTAAGAAGAAAAAAAAGAGAATAACGGAAATGTTTGTTTCACTGCTACATAGATTCTCCTATATTATCGTTCAATTTTATCTGGCATTGTATATTTACTATAGCGTGTACTATGCTTTCTCTTTCTTTCTATCTTAAGCATCTAACTAACTACCTAGTGTATGAGAGAGAAAACAAAGGAAAAAAAACTTTTTTTTTTTTTCAAGTTCTTCTGTTAAGTGGAAACGTTAGTAAAGATGAACGAAATAACAAAGATAGATAATTTTTAACAAATAGAAAGCGTAAGACAAATAGAACAATGACTGTATAGCACAATCAAATAGAGATGGAAACTATGTTGTTTTTTTTGATAGAAATTATATATATAAACCAAAACTCCTCCAAAAAAAAAATCGTTATTTTAGCTATATGCAAACAATTAAAATATTTGATCTATCTGAATTTCATTGCTATAATTACTTAACCGAAAATAAATGACTATTTTTAGCTAAAAAACATTCTCTTTTACAAAATTACTACTAGAGAATATAGTATTTTTAAGATAGGTTTTCTTTTTCTTCTTCTTCTTGTCTTACTCTATAAAAAGTGATAGACAATCAAAAACAATATCTCTAAGACATCCTCAATATATCATGAATATTTTTAGCTTCTGATTAATACTTCGATAACCAAAAATAATCCTAATTATTCTCTTTTTTTTTTTTCTTTGTCTAAAATAACACGACCAACTGCCTAGATCTTTATTTTCATTATTATTATGATCCAAACATCTGTTACAGAGAAAGGAAAATAGCTAAAATTAGAAATTATTTTTCAAAATCTTTTCTATTTTGTAGATATTGATATGACAATGTGTAGAATGACAAAAAAGACTGGTCTTCGTTAAGTTATCATTGACATATATATTGATAACGTCTGTTTTTCTTTTTTTTATTGACGGACAATAATTAATGTCAAAAAAATTAATAACGGAAACAATGCGACATACACGACTATAACAAAAAATATTAGAATTATATTACAGATAAGAAATTACAAAATGGAGAAGAGTTTTAAATAAAAGAATAACAAAATTGTTTTTGTCTAATTAAAGATTAACTTATGCCTTCAAAGTTGATGGTTTCTCTCTTTTTTTACTTGATAATAAGAAATTTTATAGATTTTTAATAATATATTTCAACTACTATTTGCCCACACAAACTTGTGAAACAAAATTGGCCAATTTCTATGGTTTATATCCTATTGATAAGAAAAACATTTTGAGAAAACATCAATCACATAAATAAAATTCAGATTGGTATATGACTAAATTACAAATTAAAATTTATGGTATAAATATGTCACAGTTTTTGGTTGCTGAGTGATAAAAAATAAGTATAATATTGTTATTTTAATTTGTGAAAAAAACATTCTTTCATAGAAGAAACAACAAAAAATTTCAATATCATTTTTTATTCTTTTTATCGTAATCGTAGTTAGCGTTATGCATTCAAAATTCACACTAAATGATAATTTGACAACACCAACATGACACTCATTTCTTATTACTGTCTTTACCTATATATATATATATATATCCATATTCAGTCAATGAATATAGTGTTTTTCATTCGAGAATTTATATGCATCAACAAATAGGGAAAACAAGCATATGAAGAATGAAAATTTCAAGCAATAAAAAATAAAACAATAGTTTTCTCACACCCACATGATTACATCGTAGTCAAAAATTTAAAAAAGGTATGTGACACTAAGGAAAATGAATGCACATAATCACACAAAATTTTTTTTGTTATTAACAACAACAACAACAACAACAAAAGAAAATTTTTCATATGATAATGAAATTACAGTAATATTATTTAAGTGTTTAATTAAAACCATGGTTAATTAATGAATATTTTTTTTTATTTACTAGTGTAACTTCTAATTTTCAGTTTTATAGTCAGTGAATTTTGAACACTGTTATTAGAATAACAGTGTCTTATAATCTTGGTGGTTGTAAAAGTTAAATAATAAATTGTCAGTAGAGGATAGGAATAGAAATCACGCACACACGCATACATATACATCAGTTAATAAGAAAATTTTCATATTCTTCCCGGATATGAGAAAGAAGAACAAGCAAAAATCCATAAACTCAAAATAAAATTAGTCAGGTTGGTTTATATTGTTTAATTCCTTGTAGAAATATATTTTTAACTGATTCAATTGTTTCATTATATAATCTTAAATCTTCTTCCTTCGCATCTAGCATAGATTTTAAAGCATTTTTCAAAGCATCATTTTCTTCCGTTTTTAATATTAAATTTGTTTCCATTTCTTCTATATCCAGACGATTATCATTTGTTTTTACTGTTGTTGCCGATTTTCCTTTACCACCGCCTTTGTTTTTTTGAACGAAGAAATAAATTTAGTCATCGTAATGTTATTATTCAAAGAGAGAGAGAAAAAACATACCTGTTCTATTTTTAGCGTTAGCTAAATCTAACTTTGTTCGTTCATACTCTTTTTCTATTAAAATATTTTGTTTTCGTTGTTCAATTAATTTTGAATCTAATTCAACGAATTTTGTTGTCGATTCATCTAAACGTTTTTGTAATGTTTTGACTAAGTCAACAAGACCATTACGTTCAATATCCAACGCAGAATTTAAAGATTGTAATTCTTTACATTTATGAGATAAATTGTTATTTTCCTAAAAATAATAATAAAAATTTGTTCAGTTCTTTAATTACTTGAAGAGTCAATATATTCGGCCAGTCATAGTCATTCTGAAAACTACAGGAATCCAAAATTTACGAAAAATTTTACACGTCTAACGAATTTGTGACACAAACACGCAAGAAGCTGTGAGTGTAGGAAAAATAATACGCAGGAAGTGCACATTGTCTTGGAAACAGAGGCTTTACACGCATATTCCCGCCTGTTGTTTGTATCGACTTCGCCGTTTCTTGCGTACTGATATGCTACATTCACTAAACACGTTACATTTTTCGCAAATTTCGGAATCCTGCAGTTTCCGGAATGCCTATAACTGGGTATTCTTACAGTAGATGATGTTTCATTTGTTTTCAATGATGAACTATTTGGTCTAGATGTAAAACCATTTTTTTCTAATCGTGATAAAACAGTTTGATCAACTATATCACGTTGTTTCTGTTGTTTTAAACTTGTTAATTGAACAGGATTAACAACAACTGTTGTGGTATTTTCTGGTAATGATAATGGTGCAGTGGTCTTTTGTATTGGTCCGAGTATTACGGGTGTTGAAGACTTTACACGGCGACTGGTGATTGTTACAGATTGTTCCATTTGTTCTATAGTATCGATTGAGTTATTGTCATCTCTATTGTACTAAAATGAAAATCAAAAGTAAAAAATATGTTTTAAAATATATCGCTTCTCTAATTTTACCTTAATTCCATTTTCATCTAATTCTAATTCTAATTCTCGAATTCTAATTTCTTTCATGTCAATAACTGATTGTAATTGTTTAATCAAATTTTTTGATTTCATCAATTCAATTTTTGCCGATTGTTCATCTTTTTGATCTCGTTCAACTTTTCGTTCATCCTCTCTTTGTTTTTGTTCTACTAACGTTTTCATTTGTTGTTGTTGTTTTAATAATGCTTCAATAAGTTCATCATCATGTTTTCCTTTCTCAAGAGCAGTTTTTAGTTGTTCACGATGTAATTTCAAGTCGTTATTCAACACTGTATTTCGTGTTTTTGATTGTTCAAATTTATCTTTATATGTTTGTAGATCAATTTTAAGAGTTTCTAATTCTTGTTTCTGTTGTTGTTCATGTTCTTTACGATCTTTTTCTAGTTTTCGTATGTCGTCACGATGACGACTGTCAAGTAGAGAGTGACGCGTATTATTTAGTGTTTCATCGTAACGAGTAGACAACGAAGTAGCATCCCACTCATCATCAAATTGATGTTGAATACGACTCGTTTCATTTACTGCAATACGATTTTTCAAATCGGAGAGCTAAAAATAGAAATATTACTCAAAATTCAAACTGCTCTTAATATCATACTTTTTCTTGCAAAGCAATAATTTGTTGTTGTCGCCCACGCCAATTTGCATTACCATTTAAGATAGCCTGAACGTTTACTGAATCACCGACTTCTTTTTCTAATGCCTGAAAATAATTTTTCAAAAAATTAAATTAAATTTTTATTTGAAACTTATCATTCAAAGGTACCTTTTGGGTTTTTTTCAATTCTTGTTTAAGTATATCCAATTGTGATTTTGCTTCGGTGTGTCGAGCTTGAATATCTTTTAGCTTCTCTTTCAGTTCCTTTAATTCTTTATCAGATTTATTCTAAAATTGAGAGTTATTGAGATAATTATTAGTATTAAATGACAGAAACATTCGGTCTCTTATTAGAATATCATTTCGTTCCTAGACTTTAGGTCAATTGTGTACTTTGAGAGTTTTAAGCACATAACATCGATAGAACTTCTACGAACTAGAAAAATAAACAGTGAAGACTAAATAAATATAAACTTGTATTGAATTACTGGGAAAAAAATGCTGCTTTCATTAGCTGATTCCAAAGTCATGTTAAATCACTACGTTTCTTAAATCTTTAAGAGCAATAGTTAGATCATCGAGATCTATCGTATCTCACCACTATGGCAATATTCACTGTACGATAAATTCAATACAAAGTGTATTGAGCAATAGTATTTGCTATAGATCATAAAAATAAACTCTACAAAGTCAAGTAATCATCTATATTCTAAAGAATCATAGTGTTCTCGAACTATATTGTCTTGGAAACCTATAGACGAACTGTAGGATTAAGCTTAAATTTCGGTTGACGATTATTTTAGTTCTTAATGAATTTCTTTCTCCTAGGTGGAAACTCTATTCTAGGATCAAATTGCTCTGAAGGTAAGCCATAGGATATCATGGAAACGTAAGATTTTGTGAATCGCGGTTTAAATCGAGGCATTATTTAAAAAAATATCTTGATGATCTATAAAAAAACGATTTATCCTCTATTGTGGTTGACATCAACAAGCTGTCGAACAGTGCAACCAACCAGTGACATCAACAGAACTCTACAAGTAAGATAGTTTAACGATTTATAACTGCTTCTAACTTGTTGCGAAACTTTTAAAATAAACTAGTGGTATGGTACTATTGAACGAAAAGGTTGTCACTATCGCAGAGTTAATTAGACTTCACAGGTGTTTTAAGAGAATTGGCGACGAAAATATTTTTTATTTTTCTTATAATTCAAAAACAGATATTGAAGGGGCAGCTAACTCTGCTATCGCAAGGGACTTCCGTGACGCTTTTTCTTCATCTTGTTGTGTCAATATATACCAAACCGAACCATGCAGAGAGTCGCGAGACGTTTTAAATTGAAGAGAAAGTCTTGTGAACATTTTAAGATGTATCTGCACTCTAGAAAAATGTTTTTTTCTGAAGGTCTTAATAAAACATTGAGTACTATTTGTCTTGGTATATATTGACACAACAAAATGAAGAAAAAGCGTCACGGAAGTCCCGTGCGATAGTAGAATTAGCTACCCACGCCGATATGTCATGAATACTTTATTTTAATAGCAAAGTGCCAGATAAGATAAAAAATTCCGCAAAATAAGTGCCGAAAAGAAAGTAGAAAAAAGTAAATACAAGTTTTTTTGGTTTTACTCTGTAGTTATTTGAGAGATGAAAAAATTTAATTAGACATGTTGTGACCTTCGGAAGCCCAATCTTCTAGATATAGTTAGACTCTTCACATCATATTTTTTTCAGATTTGAAAAAACATCGTTTCTGTTGTGCTATCAAGTCCTATTCATGTTACTACACCAAAAATCAATCGTTTAAGCTCAGATTAAGACTAAATGGTTAGTCTATTACACCCAGATATTGGAAGGAGGGGACTGATTTACATCGAGGAGTTTTACATTCATCACTTTTCTGACTTAATTTCAACCGAATTTTTATAGAGGAAGCCATTTCATCATGATCAAAATCGTCTTCAGATTTTTGAATGTAGGAAGCAGTTTGTAGTCTTTTATAACCGTCAAAGACAGTCATAAATATTCAGACTATGATCAGCAGTTCCCAGAAAGATATAAAGTATAAACAAAAAGACGGTATAGACAGCGACGAAAATGACTTTAGTCAATGAACGTGTTTCTATTCTATTATAGTATTTTTATGTAGAGCAGACAGAAGCAAAAGCACCGTTTCGAAAAATCATATCACTGGAAAAATATATTTATAAGTGGAAACCTGTGCTAACTTCCTTTGAACGTTCTTTACCATTGCATTTCCTCATGGTTAAATAGGATGTTTGCTCACTAACTTGATTAAATAAAGTAACTAATCTAACCAAGTGTTTATGCGAATGTTGTTTCATACTCAGTGAACATGTAGGAATGTAATTGTACCACTGACCAACAAGATTGTTGCTATAGCAGAAAACCACTGAACCAGAATGAGAACGATATATCTTGCCAAGCGGTTTGATTAGCTATTTTTTTTAGCTTTTATCTAATCAGTGAGAAATCATCTATTCAACCATGAGGAAATGCAATGGTAAAGAACGTTCAAAGAAAGTTAGCACAGCTTTCCACTTGTAAATATGTTGCTTTTCTCCACATTGTACATATTTTTCTATATTGTACGTTGATTGAGAAATGAATAATCTGAATGATACTGCTTACAATTTGTTTTTTAAAAGTAGGCCAGGAAAGTAATGGACAGAAACCCATTCCTCCTCATTTGAGTACATTTGCTTTTCTGATACAATGAACGGAAAAGGTGAAGTTTTTACTGTTCTCGCCTGACTTTCAAGAGGTCAATCTTTACACCGCATAAGTTATTTTACGATGAGTATAGTACTTTCTCATTTTGGAGTAACACATTCAGGACAAGTTTTTGTGGCGAATGAATGAAGAATTTATTTTGAAAAAAGTAGGAGTTCAATAATCTATCCTAAAACATCTCTTAACAAATACCCTGACAATTCTTGAATCATCTGAATGAATAATACAAAGACCTTGAAACCTTAATTTGATTTTCTAAAGATCTAAAGATTTCTGTGCACAAAATCTTAGCAATAATTTTCGTTATGCTAAAGATAAAGAGAAAAATGAAAAATATTATCATTGCTAAAAGTTCTTTTGAAACAGTCATTACATATTGTGGAATATCAGCAATATGCACTAGACGAACGAACCACACAAAATTATGGACAAGTATGACAAATGGCTCAACTTTACTCAAGTAGTAGATGATGATAACAGTCATTGTTACAAACAACAACGAGAATAACTCACCTCATCTGTAATCGACGGTCGTCGTTCTGTTTGTGATTTGGTATTATTCTATGAAAGGACAAATACATTACTGTAATAACATATGTTTCTGTAATACACTTTTAACTTACAACTGATTCCAATTCTTTACATTTAATACTCAGTTTTTTTAATTTTGCACGTTCACCTTCTAATTCGGCGCATAATTCGCGGTTTTTTTTTGATAACTCAACCACTTTAGTTGCTATTGCATCGCCACCGACATTACCGCCTAGAAAAGAGAATGTATTCACTTTTATTTTGACAAAAGAAGTTTTGGGATGTAAATTGTAGAAGAACACTTACCATACCTGTAAATGCTGCTCGTTCTTCTTCCGATATTCGTCTTAAATAATTTACTTCATAATCTTTTTCAGCTAATAACTTTCGTAAACGTCCATTTTCATCTCGTAATTCCTGAGAGAAAAACAAAAAAAAATTTTTTTTGGAGTACTGATTAGAAAACAGTTGAAGTTTGTTTAGAATCAAAAATAAATGTAAATTGCAAATAGTTCAATCTCTACATTCAGAAAGCGAAATAAACTAGACTATTCTTTATTTATGCTACAAGAATTGTGTAATAATAGTCTGTAGTAGTAATCTGTTGCTCTTTTTGTGGTATTTTTCCATGCGTTTGGATACGAACAAAATAATTAGTTCTATACTTTGAAACAGTCAATGACGCATCTAGGACTTTTAGACTTCTGATGCATTTTTTCACAAAGTTAAGACTTAACTGAGCCAAACATCTCATGTTTGGACAGAAAATTTTTTTAACTATCATATGTAAGAATATGCAGATACTATTCACTAGATCGTCACTTTTTCAACACAAATTTTGTTTAGAGAAAAGAAAAAACTTCGGACTGAACACTCAAAAATTTTTTTATTAGACGAAGACTCAAATCACACTGGAACAGAACCTATTGTACCCTTCTCGAAATTGTCCCTTGGAAAAAGAAAACCAGTGCCAAAATATGAAGTAACAGTTATCACTTACGCGTATTTGTTCTTGATTTCCATTTTCTTGCGCGACATTTTGTTGTTTAATAATTGAACTAATTATATTATTCTAAATGAAAAATAACAGCTAATGTTTATTTTCAAACTAGATCTTGTTATAAATGAAAAAACTTGTTTTACAATCGCTTACTTCATTACAGAAAAGCCATTGGAACTCGAGATAGTCCTTATTCGCTTTTCTGCAATTAAATAAGCGGTTGTAAAGCACGTTTATTCATCAACCATTGAAGTTGTGAAACAATTCAGTTACCTCTTCTATTGGAAATGGTCCAGAATCCACCTCCAAATTCATCGACACACTAGCCTAGTAAACCAATAGAACAAAAAGTAAGTGCAAGACGTATTTTGTTGAATAATACATACATACATCAGCTGTCTTCTTTTTTGTTTTCTTTTCGTTTAAAAGATTCAGCCGTCTTTCTTGTTGTTTTTGTAAAGCTGAAAATTGCTCTCGAACAATTTCTGCACTCATTGCACAACATGGAATACTTAAACTTCAAACTAACTGTAGATCTGAAGTTAAAATAAGGTCTGAACACAAATTCATTGAAAGGCTACACCATGAGAAAAAGCACGTTTCTCCAGTGTACTAACCCATAGAAAAAAGTCATCGTAAAATACGCGTTATTGTGATATGTATAATAGTAAAAGCGAAGTGGTTCACAAAATAGTTTTCTAAGACTAAGACTAAGACTGTTTTATTCGAAAAGTGAGAGCCACCAAAGGTCATGGACCTGTAATGACGATGACTCAAGCCAAATGACACTAAAAGTTAAAAAAAAGAAAAGAAAATTTTTGAAAATTTTCTCCATTTACAGGGTAGAAAACAGGATAGCAATCGGACGTTGCAAAATGGACGACCACTTTGTGCTTACAGGAACCACCAATTATCAGAAATACTAGGGTATTCCCATGAATTCAGTAAAAGGTGGAAGAAAAGACGTTTGCCTTGAATAATTACGTGTGCCCTCAATAACAATTTTAATTTTAATTATCCTAAATCGCAAAATAGATCGTAGAGTTATCTTAAGACCTCAATCAAACCAGAAAAAAAGTACTAAGAAACGAAAATTATATTTAAGAGACCTTTTTCATACTCTACACAATGTCAGCCAAAGAGACTAACGTCAGAAGCTCACTTATGTTACGTGCTAGTGCCTAGAAAATCGAACAAAATGTTTAACATAGAAAAAAACTGAATGTAGCCATAAATTCTAGAAACTCTGTGACAACACCCTCCACCCCATCTAATATTAAATATTGGCCAGACTGCATAAGTGCGTCAACTTTTCCGTTCGAAATTTGGAAATGGTTGAATTAATGAATGACTGAACTCTCTTTGTATTATGTATTACGATTAAATAAGAAAGAAATCAAGTTCAGGTATTACATTACAAAGTATTCAATCAAACTTTAACGATTATTTTTAAAAAACATAGATTTGTACACACTACTATTTTTACTTTCGTTTTATGATGTCATTTCATTTTATCGGTTTGGTTTTTTTCACTAGTACATCAGGTTTTGGATGAGAAAAAGGTCAAGAGCTTAGATAACGATACGGAAAACGCGTTTTACTTTTTGTTGTTGTCAGTTTGTGTGCAAGTAGCTATTTAAATCATATGATTCTAGTTATATGTGTTCACTTGCTAGAGTTAACTAATGCTTATTTTCTTCTTCTCGAGTTATTTAGATAGATATAGAAAAATAATGCAAGGTACAAACGCATTTCAAGATGCAGTAGCACGAGCGAAACAAATTGCACAGAAATTAGCTAATGCAGCACCAACACAATCATCTGATTCATTTCAATCATTAAAACGTCCAGCTGATTCGTGTACACCAACTGAGCACGAGTCAGCGAAACGTCCACAATTTGGTTCCTCACCAAGTAGTGAAGTCCCATTACCGGTGTTAAAGGCACAACTCGTTGCTCAACAAATTAATGCCCATCTCGGTGGACTAAATAAATCATCGAGTTCCAGTGCTGGTGGTTCGGGTGAATTAATGCTAGGTATTTCTGAAATTTTATTAAATATAAATAATGTATCTTTTCATGACTTTAGATTCTATTGCTTATTTTGCATTGTTTCAGGCAATTTACCATTATCAAATCAAAATACTATTACTGAAGATTATAAAATTCCAGATAAATTAGTGGGGTTAGTAATTGGTAAAGGTGGTGAACAAATAACGCGAATCCAGTTCGAATCCGGTTGCAAAGTACAAATATCACCGTCGAGAGCACCACCAGAACCTGGAAATATGATTCCCGATCGTTTAGCAACATTGAGTGGATCACGCGATGCTATTGATCGTGCTAAACGAATGATTGATGACATAGTATCTAAAGGAAAACCAGGAGAAGGCGGTGGAGGGATGAGTTCATATTCTTTAGGGGGAGGAGGAGGTGGTGGACTTAAAACAATCGAAATAATGTTACCATCGGCGAAATGTGGATTGATCATTGGAAAAGGTGGTGAAAATATTAAACGAGTATCGGTAGGTGGATTCTTCATTATACGGTATAAAGTTTATTTCCTTGTTTTGCTTATTTTTAGGAAGAGTTTGGCGTTAAAATGCATGTTATTCAAGAAGCCGTTGATCAAAGTGGCAATCAGAAACCATTAAAAATAACGGGCGATGCTGACAGAGTGGAAGTTAGTAGACAATCAAGTGTTTATAAATATAGATATCACTTTGTTTGTTTATTTTTCAGCGTGCACGACAATATGTGCTTGATATAATGGCTAAACGTGATTCAGATATGGGTGGAAGAGGTGGTGATAGAGAAGGAAGACGAAGTGATCGAGATAGGGGATTTAATGATTATGGTTCAAGAGTAAGTTTTTAATATTCTCAAGACGGAAAATAGAGGTTTCGACTATAATTAGCTGGAATATAGAGATGTGGATATTTCATCATGTATGTTACTGCTTTTCTTCTTTCAGTCTGGCTATTCGTCGAATGGTGGAGGTGAACAACAAGCATTTTACCATGTACCGGCTGATAAAGCCGGAATTGTTATTGGAAAAGGTATAGTCAAGATATGCAATAATGATCCTCTCATCTTTTTTATTCTTTCTTTATATAGGTGGTGAAAGTATAAAAGAAATCAATCGTAAATCAGGAGCATTTGTTGAGATTGATAAAACACACCAACCAGGCACACCTGGCGATCGATTATTCAAATTATGTGGAACCCCTGATCAAATTGTCTATGCTCAACAGTTAATGTTTGAAAAAGTACTACATGTAAGTAGATGAACAACTGGATATTTCAATGCTATATTAAGAACTTTATCGGATAAGTTATTTTTACTTGGAGAAATGGAAGTTTTATTTTTTCTTCAGAGCCCAGGCGGTCCAGGCGATATGTTGACACCATTACAGTTTCAGCAACAATTTAACCTTCCACAAGTTGGTTCAAATCAAGAAGGATTTGGTGAAAATGGTAACGGCAACGGTAACGGTGATATGATGAATCAGCAATATGCCGGACAAGGATGGCCATCTGGTGGTTATGGAGGTTGGCCAAGTAAGCTTTTGTTATGTCTATTCTTTTAGAATCGGTAGTGGTTGTTATTGTGTGTGTGAGAGAGGATGAGTGTGCTAACAGTAATTTTGAATAGCCCATTTACTTATATTAGATAAGATATCCAATTTTGTTCTCTTTTAACTTGTGCAGAGTTTTCTACTCTATGAAATTTGCAGTAGTTCTGATGCACATGATGGAAATTAATTGCCGCTGTTTTTTCCGTTTTAGTGGATCCATTTGGCATGCCTATGCCTGATCAATCGATGCCAACTTCCTCTTCAAATTCAAGAAATCCTCCGCTTTCTACCGCATCTCCCTTACCTCCTCCTCCTCCGCCACCTCCGATGGCCATGGATCCAGCTTGGATGGCTTATTATCAGAGTATGAATTTTTATGCCAATATGTCTGGAATGGTGATGCCGACCGCTTCAACATCCAGCACGACCACTACAACTACATCGACATCAACCACAAATGCAACACCATCTTTTCCACAATCCTCTACTGCAGGTAATACATCAACAACTCAGTCTACAAAAGAACAAGAACAATGGAGGATGAGCACAGCTACAGCGAGTAGGTGTCAGGAGCTTTTCTTGCTTATTACAGTAATCAGTACTGAATTGATTTTAGCTACCAATCCGTCAACTGGTCAACCAGATTATAGCCAAGCATGGATTGAATATTATCGTTCTATTGGACAAAATGAAGTTGCTGATGAAATAGTTCGACAAATGAGTCAGGTATGGAAAAATAGTTAAAGTTACAGACGAAAAAAAAGTTATAATCAACCAATTCTTTTCATTCTTCTAGCCACAAGCAACAGGTACTTCAACAACTGCATCAAATCAAAGTGGACAACAATCTTCTTCGTCTTCTTCTACAAATAATGCAGCATCGACAGCAAACAACGCTACTGCACAAGCCGCTGCAGCTGGAATGGTTAATCCTTGGGCAATGTATGCTGGTTACAGCCAACCATGGGGATCGTCTTGATAACATTGGAAGGTAAATAATCTTCCGTTCTCTTTTAGACATGAAGCCATTCGTACGTACAACCTATTCCATTCTTTGTCTCTCGCTCTCTGTTGCATAAGTTATTTAATTTTTTCCCTCACACAACACGACATCATCTATCTTTTGTTTTTTTGTTATTTATTGCTTCTAGGTCACACTTCTCAATTTATATAATATGTATTTAAATGCTTGTTGTTTCTCATCTCTCTGATGTATATGTATGTGTGTGTATAAAAACTGTTCTATTACTTAGAGAAGATCAAATGACATTACATCGACTACAACAACAGCAAAATATACATATTTATGATTATGATCATGGTGTTATTTGAAAATTATTTTATTCTTGTTCTCTCTCTCTCTCTTTGTACATTGTATTATTAATCTGATTTTGTTTGTTTCTTTTTGTAGCAAACAGAAAAAAAATGCACACGTACATACTGAAAGGGGTTGTCGACGATGGTCGTTGATGGCAAGAATTGGTTTCTCTCTCTCCCTCTTTTACCTTTTTGCGGTTGCCAATGTCTCTTTTTCTTTTAGCACATAAATATTTGGGTAGTGCACTTATTATCTGATATAATCACTCTTTCTTTCTGCCTTAAGTGTAGCGAGATACCATTTAATTTGTTTTTATTTGATCTTTTGCTTTTCTTTCTTCGCGTGTTTTTGTTTGCAGCTAAGAAAAACAGATGTGGCTGATAAACGGCATTGGACAATGTAAGAATAGATATGTGTTTGTTAATTCAATTGAACGCACAACCCAATCGATTTTTGTAATTTGAGATGTTAGTTCTAAGTATCTTGCAATTGGAACAATATGTCTGCGATAAATAAGCATGTTTTTTGCGAGTATCTCTGTAGTATGTTCATTTTTGACTTAGCGAAGGATTCAACACAAACATGCTGCTGCAAATCGCTCACATCTCTCAGAAACCAGTGAGAGTAAGCAGACTACTTTATTGATTCTCACCAGCGCTTTTTCACACCTCTGTAGAAAAATTCTTGGATACTAACTGTTTCAAAGTTGAGTAAGAATCATTTATTAGAGAAAGAGTGGGAATCTGTTTTTTTATCTCGTCCCTATTATAAAGTATGAACTTCGGTGTTGAGAGTTAGCTGAAGCGGTATAGAGATTATCATGTTTCTGAACTCTGTAAGCCAGAAGTTTTAGACAAAAAAGATGTTTTGCATCGAGTAGTAGAATGGTCTTGCACTCTATTTCGAACCGATTGATAATCCTCTAGCTTTAAGTGTTAGTTTTTTGTTTTACAATTATTTTGAACTTACTGTCTCAATTGGAAGAATCTAGCATTGGAGTAATTCACGAAATTCATCTGATAATTTCCTACGGAAAGTTTTGATTTCTACTGTTTATTTTATATCCGAAATTTCATATTACTTTTTCTCGCTAAAATGGTTTGAATATTCTGTTATAGTACGTTTATAAATGATACAAATTTACTACGGAATTAATATTTCTAACGAATGCTTCCACCTCTGCAATCCTCGCTACTTCGAGAGCGAACTGCCTTGAACTGAAATAATTCTACAGATAGTTAAATCATGATTGATCCTGTAAAACTCATCATCTATTCTTATGCCTTTATTATCGGGTTTTTTCGTTTCTTTACAAATGCGCTTTATTTTTGAAAACACGATAAGATTGAATAGCACGAACACTTATTGCTTTTGGTAAGTGAATAGTTCTAGACCTTTATTCATTATTCAAATAGCTAATTTATGTTTGAATGAAAACAAAAATGGTAAGGTGTCAGTGTGGACAAATGGTTAATATTGCCGATTACCAGTTAAAGAGCAGAGGATCGAATCCTGGACACAAGTCAGTGATGAAACGTTGGAAG
The DNA here is from genome assembly GCA_905250885.1 of Didymodactylos carnosus. NCBI lineage: Eukaryota > Metazoa > Rotifera > Eurotatoria > Philodinida > Philodinidae > Didymodactylos > Didymodactylos carnosus. The sequence goes on from CAJNOQ010000159.1 coordinate 51,641, forward strand.
GGCCGACTGATAACAATTAGTTGAATGAGAAACCAACGTCTGAGACTTTGTTGTTATTAATGAAACTTGAAAGTAAAACCAAACATATATTTTGAATGCTATCATTTATTTATGAACAGGATGTTAGTAAGAGTTGCAAGGCAATCTCGTAGACAATGTTCTCTTTACAGGATCAACTGAATCAAAATACTAAAATTGACCATATTTGACAGACGACATTCAAAACTTTTGCTGATTATATAAAAATATAATTTGTCTTGAAGAAATCTCATACTTGTATGCAGTTTTAAAGCATTGACAAATAATTATTTCTTGCTAAAATTGACATATTTGCTATAATGTAGGTGAAGAATGAAGCATTTTTTTCATAATACTCGTAATTTTTTTGTTTTATTATTGTGCACAGTATTTTTCTTTTATCACGTGTAAATGCAAAAGTGACAGCACACGTATTGTAATGAATTATTACATCTTTTTCGGCAGAACTTTTTATATAAACTTAGTTTACCTGTGTATTTTATTCTACAATATGAACGATATTCACTGTGATCATAAAATTATGAGAGTTAACTAATAACTGTGTGTTATAGGTAATCGATGATGCTGATTCCGAATATCATGGTGGGAGCTGGCCTTATCACTTCGGAAACCTGCTTTGATAGAAAACCGGTTTTCCACCTGGAAACGGTTTTTTGCCCAAATGGTTTTCTGATCTGTCTGGATTGTAAAGTATGTCGCACTAGATAAGAAAAAAATCAGTATTTTCGTCAGCATAACACCATCCATTTCAAAATATAGTGAAGCAAAGCATTTTTTTAAACAACATTCGATAGAAAAGTGATGTAGACTTGTGGTTTTCACCGTTCAAAACTAGACACCGAGGGAAGTATGAAAATCTGCGGCGCCCGTTCAAACCATCACCTGCAGGCGGTAAGCCTCATCGAAACTTTTTGAACTGTTTGTCATTCGTGGGGACGTCAAGACACTTGATATATCTCTACGTTGATTTAATAGATGGCTTCGTGTCTTTTGTCTCTCTCCTTCAACTCTACACAAGTTCGAACTCTTCACCTATCAACATTTCCGGATGGCAGCCATGCCTCAGAGAGCCCCGAAGTCAATAATCTTGACGTGCAAATCTGAAAAATGAATGGAAATATAGGTTATCGACTACGCTGAGTCTCATGGTAATATTTTTTTTAACAAGAAACCTATCGGAGCATACTGTACAGTTGTTGTATAGAAAATAGCCAAAAATGACTGTGTAGGGTGTTCGGAGCATGGTTCCCATTCGGAAATGCTGATAGGTCGAGAGAGATGGAACGCTTGCTAAATTCTTGTTCAAGTGCTTCCCAAGTACTTGGATGGAAGGTTATTAGTTACAGAAGAAACAGGCTGTTTCGTAATCAAATGACCAACAAACGTTGATCTAATCGATAAACGATAAAGAAACGAGAGAATGGTATGTGTTTGTAGAAGAAAAGGAAAAAGATTGTTGTCCATTTTGAGAACATAGCTTGGAATTGTGTATCGCAGGTGTCAAATAGATGAATATCTTACAAAGCTGAACGGCAAAACTCTTGTTATCGGATAAATCTCATCTAGGAGTTAAATGTATCTTTCTTTCTTGCAGAACTGACTGAAACAAGTGATGAAGAACCATTTATTCCCTTGTGTATTTCCCCTTCTTTTCTCTTTTTAGCTGGTAACTTTAGTTTTGCGTCTTCAATCCATTCTTTACTAGGTGAAATTTCTCAAAAATTAAAAACGTATCTCATGAAATTTTGGTTTGAATAATTTATCTCAAAAGCACCACAGGATAAACGAAGGCATACGCTAGTTCTTTTTTAAAATTATTAAAAATAAAAATGTAGCTAGCTCCAAAGCTCCTTATTCTGAATATTTTTTGAATGCGTAGAATTGTCCAGTCGATTTTACTCTACGAAATACTTGTTAACTTTTACTTGTTCCTTGAGTTGCCGTCTTCTTTGACGTTATGGCGGTTAATATTTTTAAACCTTTTTACTTTTTGCTGTTTTTGGTTTAATTTATTAATTTCTAATGTCTTCTCGTCAATATTCTCTTGATCTTCAGCCGATGATTTTGTTCCTTCGTGTGTGACGTCTTTTTGCATTGATTTCAAAATACATTCGAGGTGTTTATTTTCTCATTCAGAACTAATTTCAAATTTTAACACAATTTCTTTCTTATCTTGTTTTTTATCAATATAACCTTAGTCTAATTGAGTTCTGTTGAGAGGTAGTAACAGACACCTGTCCGGAAAATGAACTTGATGATAGATATTGCCTTTGATCGTCAGTATAGGCCCGATTTTTCATCAATTTAAGACTCCTGCGCTTGATGCAAACGAAGGGAACAAGTTGCGTGTTAATAATTTTTTTCGAAGGACTCCGCGATTGAAGAGAGGTTATGAACAGATGTTTGAGAATTCGAATTTTCTACTAGTAAACAAAAAATTTTTCTTGAAAGAGTAGAGGATACATCACTCAACTTAACTTTCTTATTTAGTTTGGGACAAGATCGCATTATACATTCACGCCAAGTATCGCATAAAACGTCACGATTTCATAGCGATTGCGTTTTTGTCGTGCTGCAAGAATCTTAGCACGCCCGCATTTTGGATCAACTTTCATAGCACGATATTGAATAATTGCCCTTTTGAATTATAAGGGTCACTCGATAGCGTCAAGAATTATCTGTAAGTTGGTCAGATTAGTGAGTCGCCATCGCAAATGAATCTAACTTCTAAACTACATAGCCAAAACAACGATCATCATTGGGCCAGTACTATATATCGACCTCTAAGATTGATTCTAGGTGCTCGTTTATAAGGATATATACTTCTGTATGTATTATATGCAATCTTATTGATTCGAAGCAATCGGGATAACTTTGAACAATAAATCATTAAATTTCTCTTCAATTCTTGGACAATAACTACACCTATTCTTTTAATTTATGGGGAATAATGCCTTTACAGACACCAGCAGAGATTTTTCTAAAGGTATTCATGCATTTATTGCTGTATTGACGATGTCATACAGCTTCTATTTTTATTCATTGAAATCTGCTTATATTCACTAAAAAACTGAAGAAAAGAAAAAAATGAATTATATTATCAAACTCAAGTACATCAATCAAAATCAATGAGCAGGAAAAATATTTATTATTTCAATGCTTATGAGAGAGAATCAATATGTCTCTTGAAATCTGTACTTCTTCTTCAATCTTGTTGTGCACTGCTGTTCCTACTTTGTATGTGGACGCCAAAATGATCAAAATGTGTTTACGTGTTATATATATTTTTTTAATGTAATGAATTAATCGTTTCACACGCTTTTTTATCAAATATGATCAACCAGCAAGTAACTTAACTGATCAAAAATACGTACAGGCACAAATGTAAACTAGAGAAATATTTTATATTTTATTCTTACTTCTAAAATAGCAGCAAAGTAAACAAAAACAAATTATACGGATATCTTATACAACAACAATGGCACCCGCAATCAAAATATAAATTCCACTAAATTTAAAATAAGGTTTACAAAGTTCTTTTTGGAGGCTAATACAATTTTTATCACTCGTTTTCGATACGAGCACTACGTATTTTAAAATATTCTTCCATGATTTCAAATCATCTCCAACAAACCATTTTCTTAACCTGCATACTTCAAACCATGAAACTTTAACATACATAGTTAGAGAAAGAATGGTGGACGGTTTTTGCGAGAAAATAGCCTTATATGGTTTTGAGAAGATAATGACTGGAATTGATCAAGAACTGTTCATTATTAGTTTTTAATATTTCTGCGCCTTAAAAGTTGATTATAGACTACATATGCTGCAATTTTAAATCATTTCTGAGCATCGATCCAAAAAGCCTATTCGATCTTATTCATTCATTTTTTTCTGTGATTTCGATATTCTTAAAAGAATATTATATATGAAAAAATGTGTCATTAAACAGGCTTTAAAAATGATCAATAACACATCTTTACAAACTAATATCTTCACGGAGTTATTGATCAAACATTATATATGACTATTTGCTCCCCATATATGCAACACTCATTAAATATAATAAAATGTATATAGTTTTGTAAGCGAACTCAGATCCGGCATGGTTTACACACAGAAAAAATGTAGAATTGAAAGGGCTACAGAGTGAGCTATAATAAATTCTTTCAAATCTTAAATTTGTTAGACTTATGGACAAGAGAACGAATGGATACAATAATTTTGACGTATTGTAGAACTGTGAATGAGATATAACATTGCACGTAAAGTCAGACTCGAACTGATTTTAGTATACAAAACTGCAGAATTTAATGAGCTTCAAATTCAAATACATCAGATTTTTAACAAAGTACGCCGTAACACATTTATGTAGTGAATAGCATGTGACTGTCGCGACTTTTATTTACAGTGGCTCTCAAAACTATTAAACCACGTTTATTTTCACTAAAATCCTACAAAACCAAGTCCCCGAATTCGAATGATATTTCCTTTTTAACAGTCTTATCGTGTAAAGAAAATATTTCTGAACAAATCAAAACGGTTCTCAGCTCTCTGCAACACTGTTTAATCAAATAGCATTCAGTTTAAGAAAAGCCCCATGTTACTAAAATAAGTGAAATTAATCGGAAAATACGAAAAATATGTCTTTCATTTTTTTACCTATAGGTCTAACAAATTTAAGATTTGAAAGAATTTATTATAGCTCCCTCTGTAGCCCTTTCAATTCTACATTTTTTCTGTGTGTAAACCATGCCGGATCTGAGTTCGCTTACAAAACTATATACATTTTATTATATTTAATGAGTGTTGCATATATGGGGGAGCAAATAGTCATATATAATGTTTGATCAATAACTCCGTGAAGACATTAGTTTGAAAAGATGTGTTATTGATCATTTTAAAGCCTGTTTAATGACACATTTTTTCATATATAATATTCTTTTAAGAAGCTATTTTCTTGCAGAAACCGTCCACCATTTTCCTTTTAAAGTATTTTCTTCCAACAATTCAATGCGATATCACGTTTACATAGCTGAGCTAAGGTTCTTACATGAATATTTTAACTATTTTATGCTACGTTAAAATGCTCCTCTTTTCTAACTTTAGAGCTATATAAGTTAAAAAGACATTGATTCATTTGGTATAATAAATTATGAATCATACTTCAGAAAATAATATTTTGTTCATGAACAATTCTCTATGAATATTTTTAAGGTTAGTATTACAATGTGTGTGACTAACCTTAATCAATATTTATTTTCCATTAATAAAGGTTAGTCTTTACGACATACAAAACAGAAAGTGAATATTCAGAAAAGAAGATACAAACAGTTAGCACACATGACAATAACAAGAAAAAATAACTTAGATCATGCGTTCTATCTGACAACAAAAATATTTGAGCAAAATAATTAATTAATTACTGAAACAAACAAGAGAGAAAAATATCTGACAAGAAAATATCTGAACGAACGACGTAAATCATTAGTTTATGACAACCGGAATATCATGACTAATTATCTTCTTTTTTAATTGGTGAGCAACCGGGAAATAATGCATAAACACTCTTATCACGTGGACTAAATCCATGATGGTCTTCCTAGAATAAATAAATAATATAATGATAGTACATAAATAATAACAATTCTACACGTGATCAAATATAGTAGAAAAGGATTACATTTATCTCGAACTGAACTAGATCAATTGGAAAACAGTTGCTGTAGTTCGCGATTTCGATAGAAGTTTCAGTTTTTTAACTTTGATACAGATTTTCCAAGTATTCACACATGTATCATCTTCTATCAAAGAACAAATATTTACCTTTGTCTCTAAATCATGACATTTTTTATGTTTATCACTGTCTTTTAAACCTTTGAGCCAATCCTCTTGCGTAAATGACTTATCTAAATCATGCTCAAAATCATTTGGATCATGAGTAATTAAATCATTATCATCATTTTCTTCTGGTGTTTTATCACCATTTTCATTCTGATTATCTTGTTGTTGTTCGTCTAGATTATCTTGAAATAATCGTCGTTTTAACAGAGATACATTCACCTGTGCTCCACTCTGACTTTTACTTCCACTATCATCATTATTTGTTGTATTCTCTGCTGACGATGATGGTGTGAAACCGGAATTTGACGTAAACGATTGAATCATCATTGATTCAAAATCAGCTGGTAATTGGATTCGACTTGTAACTACAATAGAATCCGAAATCCGTATAACTTGCCAGTAATAATAAGGGGCAAATTTTAAGCTTCAACTGCTGAAAGAAAGTTCTTCGGTATACAACATGAAAATATGTCTTGTAAACGTTTTTATACTTGATATCTGTTAAAATCAAGTATATAAGAGATAGTCAAGAAATGTTTCTCTATGCGAATCATGATCCGATTACAGTATAAGAATATGATCAACTTTAACCGGTGATTTTATTCGCAAATCTCTGAATGAATAAGGTACTTACAATTTTGACTATTTAATGGTGTCGCCTTCAAACTAAACCATGGACTGACATTCAATGTAGCGGTAGAATAACCTAAAAGCAAAATAAAAGTTGTATATAATATATTACCTTACTCACATCGATCATAGCTGGTTCTAAACTACGCATCCATCGTTTTAGCAATACTTAGGTTACGTAGCCAGAACTGTCTTGTAAGACCATCGTCTGCAAAAGATATCACATCATCCAGTAACACTTTTTTCTTTTCGATACTCAAATTTTCTCTACCACTCAATGAACTTTGATATTGTGAGAACACAACCAAATACCTATGAGTGGAACAATACAGTATTGTCGTTTATAACATCTTGAAAACTTGTAAATGTAAAACAAAGAGCCAGAAAGAGTAATAACGTACGATAAGATTACTGTCTTGTAAGATCTTTGTCTGCAAAAGATATCACACCATCAAGTAACACTTTTTTCTTTTCGATCCTCAAATTTCCTCTACCACTCAATGAACTTTGATATTGTGAAAACACAACCAAATACCTATGAGTGGAACAATACAGTATTGTCGCTTATAACATCTTGAAAACTTATAAATGTAAAACGAAGAGAAAAAAATCACATCACCGTTACTAACCATAACGATCAGACGTTGTATTATTAATAAAAAATGTTGCTGGTGGCGGTTGAGCTGGTGTGGGTAAATGTAAGTGACGATGACAAAATTCGCCAGCTGCCTGTTGATAACGTTGTTGTAAATTTTCATTACTAAAATGCAGAATCAACCAATTTTCACAAGTTAAATATGTTTCTTTTCTTTTATTAGAATTACAGTATCGTTGCATCTATCTGTACAATATTTTCACTGATATTAACTGGATTGATTACAGCACGTTTTTCAGCTGGCAACTGATATACAGTGTTCTCCTAGAAAAAAGAAAAATAATAATTGAAAAGTAAACATTGGATCATCAAAACATCATTCGTGTACTTGTCTAATGAAAGCTAACATACTTTGTTGTCGTTATTTAAGTCTTGCTTAAATATTGACGGACTTGCTAATCTTTCTTTAAGATGACTCGACGATGGCGGATCGAATGGATTATTGACAATACGAATTTGCGGCGTTGAATAGAGTTGTTGTCGATTAACATCGGTTAAACCCATGAGCGGTGACGGTGGAAAATTGTTATTGGATAGGCTTGCAAAAACATTCGCAGTAACAGTGGTGGTGGCAGCAACGGTTTCTTCAGGTATTTCGTCTAGCCATGGTCGACGTTTCTCTTTTGGTGTTGAATGATAATCACAGTCCATCCTTGATGAAGAAGTAGAAGAACTGTTACTATCACAAACGCCACCGATAAAGTTTGGAAAGGTCAATGCAGAGAGCATGCGAAAAAAATCGATCTAAACGAAATAAACGTAATACTTTCGAAAGTCGTTTTTTTCACAACATTTGAAATCTCCAAACCGTCGACAACTTAAACGAATCACAACAGGAAACCAAACTGTTTGCGCGAGATAACTTTTTCGATAAGACTACTATATTGAGATGTGCACTTAACTATAGAAAATGCTTGAGGTCTGAGCTTTCCTTTGTATTGGCTCGAATTATTCAATTATGGAATTTAAAACTGGCCACCGATGTAAAAACGCTTAATCTTTATGTAGATTCAAAGAGAATAACTACTTTAGTTGAGTTATTCAAGCAAATAGATAAAATGAAATAAGGGCAGTTAAGATACATTATGAGCAACAATAAAGAGCAAGGCTCTACAATCAACGTAAATGTTGAGAAAGCAATGCGTTGATTATGACGCTTTGTTTCTAACCTATCTGGACTGATACGTCTAATAGATAGCAAATATAAGATACGAGAAAAATCTTTACAATCAGGCTGGAAAATCAAAAAATTGAGTTGATTATCTCGATCTCACTCTACTCAACACTTTCACTAAGCAAATCGCAGACTTGGAAAATACCAAACGCACTAGTGCATTCGATCACTGTCTATTAGAGAGAGATAAGTCATTTGACCTTTGATGAATTTCTATTATGTTCTGGTATTTTCCAAATGTTCAGTGAACTGTAATGAATTAACATCAACCTCTTTACTCAATATTACTATTTACCACCGAAAAAAGATGGTTTCATCTTTCTTCAGTGCAGTGCGATCGTGAGAAGGAATGACAAAAATAAATAAAACAATCATTGAAATTATGGTGTTTTCATGCATCTTCCCAAGATTTGCATGATAAAGCTTCTTTTTATTGCAATAACTCGTTAAAAGTCATGTAAATCCCATTTCAGGCTGCACAATACTCTTCATAAAATAACAGTAATGACATTACCTTAGCAAACATGCTCATCGATGCGCGTGCGCACTAATTTAGGTTTTTATCCTCATTAAATTGACATCGATAAGCGCTCGCATGACTCATCGGGTATGATCTTTATCGATGCAATTTTTGGCAGCGGTTTTCTGAGTTAGTTTTTTGTTTCGGAATCGTTTATGCTATCTGAGACACATGGTAATTTGTGAATTTCTTTGAAGTTTGCACTACAGCTTGTCCTTCTAGTGAAAGAAACGACGCTGTAGTAGTGCACCACAGTTTAAAACTAGTGCCTATGATAATCGTGCCACACGGATAAAAAACAAGTACGGCATTGATCTCTATCAATGGGGTGCTATTTTGAGAAATCATAAAGTATCGTCGTTACTAAAGTTTTTGCGAATACGGCGTTGAAATTTTTTTATAGAAAAAGCCATGACATCGCGGGAGCATCTATCTTTGTCGAAGTGTGTGACACATGGCGTGCAATGATATCGATGCGCATTTTCAGCTTTTTTTAAGCGTATACCGAAATTAGCTCTGGACTCGTGTTCAGCATGGAATGTTGCCCATAGTCAATTGGTCTTTTGTTCTTTCTTAGTGCGACTTAACGGTTAGGGATTTACTGGGTTTTTCGGGTAGTTCTTTCAAAAAAATCATCTGCGGAAGTCAAAACCTTGAAACTTCTACATTAGTAGTCGAGTAACAGCTACATAAAGATGTCTCAAAAAGTTAATGTGTAGTTTTCAAGAAACACTTTCAAAGTTTAGGAAAAATTTTGAAACAAAATAGCGCAAAAAAATTTCCGTCGGAAAATAATATTAGTTTGAAAATTTTTCCTAAACTTTGAAAGTACCTCACACCAAAAATAGAAAATTTTCGGGATTATCAGGTGTGCTGAATACGAAAAAGCACTTTTCAGAAACTCAAAACCAACTTTATTTTTTTGCCAGTGATATGTCATTTTGGCCTTTTAATAAGGCCCGCAGTCTTGCAAGGCAAAGACCTTTTGAGTTATGAGCATGAAAATTACTCTATAATTACAACTTTTTGCACTTTATCGAATGGCCGTGTTCGCCTTTTTAAAATATATGTGTTGAACAAAAAAGACCGTTTACTAGACAAGTTTGTGGAAAAAGCGAGTTATTTTAAGCCACTACTCTCACCAAAGGATGCGTCTTTTTGCAACTAAACATGATTCCCTCCACAACTCGACACGGGCTATCAGAAGCACATGGTGAGATTTTTTCCGGTTCTTGGTCATATAAATTTGCATTGAAACACTCATTAATTAGTCATAGTTCTAACGTTTTTCGCAGATGGAGAGGTGAAAGAAATCGTAGACTCGTTCGATGCACATACTCTCCAATTTTTTCTATTACTGGTTAGAAGTGTCAGAGTAAGATGCTTGTTCAAGCAGAAAGGTGTTGCGTAAATTTGTTTCTTCTAGGCATAGGTGCTCTATGTTTGAAAAATTTCAAGTGTCAAACAGATAACTGTGTGTCTTTGTCTTTTATCAAACACCTCATTTATTATTTATTCTTGAATGGAAAAGATCAAAAAAGTACAGTGACAAATTTTCGTGTATGTTAAAAACCTATTACGAGTACGTAGAGATGTGAAAAATACAGCTAAAATTTTTTTATGATAAAAACAGCCGATCAACAAACAGATCATAATTTGAAATGAACTCATGTTTCTGTTGAATTTGTTCAATTGACTTTAGAAATATCTTTGTTTTTAATGAGTCATTGGTCATTTGTTTATCATCATGAGTATGACATCTTCCGATACACATGATGTTTGCCTTATCGGTCTGGTTGATGAAGAAGTTGAAAACATAGGATGACCAATAATATTATGAATAATTCCCGAAGTTTAGAAATCTGACAAGCCTTATTTCTGCCTAATAACTACTAACTAGCAGGATATCGTTTTTGACATATTAAACTAATACTGAAGAAATTTTTCTACCGAAAGAAGATACAACTTCAGTTTTATTCATAAGAACTTCGTTGAACTTATACCAGTAAGTAAATTACAGGAGATCAACTAATAAACGACAGGAAAACGAGAGAAAAAAATGATATATTTTGAGTGATGTTTACCCTACTTCTTCGATTGAGCAGTTTGTTTTTTCTATAATTATTATCTTTTCTTTTTTTGTTTAAGATTATTTTATCATAGTGATTTACTACTGTCAAAAAATAAACAACAAATTTATGAGCCAGTGTATATCTTCACAAGCCTAGTCAAAGAACAAGAAAAGCAATATCCATATCTATTTTTTATTATTATTTTCCGATTTTCTCCATTCTAATTATTTTCATTTAACAATATGGTTCAAGGAGTCACAGAAAAATGTCCGGCATACAGTGCATTCTTTGGAGCTATGGGAGCAACTGCTGCCATTGTATTTAGCGGTTAGTAAGCATTAAACTATGAATCTGAACGTAATAAAAATTTATCAAAGGTTAAATGACTTATCTCTCTCCAATAGACAGTGATCGAAGGCACTAGTGCGTTTGGTATTTTCCAAGTCTGCGATTTGCTTAGTGAAGATGTTGAGTGGAATGAGATCGAGATAATCAACTCAATTTTTTCATAACTGAGTTCTGAACACTTAATAAATATCTTGAATACATGAACTTTCTAGCATTCTGTTGGTCTTGTTTTTTCTCTATATAAATGCACAATTGTAAAAGAAATGATCAATTTGAAAATCTTTTGATCAATGATTCCAAGTCCACAATGTGGCAAATTGTTAGAAATTCTACTGCTAGAGCAAAGTTTTTGAGCTTGAATATTAGGCGCAAATTTTAAATGATCCTTATACAAATGTGGGGGAAATCAGTAGATTATAGACTATCATTTGAGTTCTGTTCCTCGTCTTTAATGAATTACACACAAAGAAGAAGAACAAACAGTTCGAAAACAAAACACAACTTACATTTGCCGAATGGTGGAATAGAATGCCCATGCAAACTTATATTCGTGAGACAAATGTATGTCTGACTCACTTTATATTTCTTGGTTACTATCTTTATTGGTTACTATTAACAGCCAACGCTAGGTATCTGTAGAAGTCTACTGAGTATTTAATTGAAATAAGGTTGATTTAGAGAAATTAGACTGTCAAATCAAGGTCTTGTCGATACAATATGTTGCAGAGAAAATCTAAATTCATAGAGTATTCGTAAGATTTTAGCGACATTACTAACAAGTAAAAGGTCAACTATCGACTATTAAGAGTTTCTAACTTTGTAATTTCTTAGCACTTGGAGCTGCGTATGGTACAGCAAAATCTGGTTGTGGTATATCCGCAATGGCAGTCATGAAACCAGAATTCATTATGAAATCCGTTATTCCGGTTGTTATGGCTGGTATTATTGCGATTTATGGTCTAGTTGTTGCCGTGCTCATTGCTAATAATATTCAAGGAGAAGGTTATGGATTATTCAAGTAATATATTATTCTCTTGCTCGTATAGCACTTATCTATTAATGGTTATATTTTATCTTTTTAGAGCATTCTTACAATTGGGAGCTGGATTATCGGTTGGATTATCTGGACTAGGTATGTAATCAACGTTTTCTAATCTAGATCTGTCTCTAAATGATGAATTATTCATAATAAGAGTCTTTTATTTCCTTTGTAGCGGCTGGTTTTGCAATTGGAATTGTTGGAGATGCAGGAGTTCGTGGAACAGCACAGCAGCCTCGGTATGAAAGAAAAACGTCTAATTTTATGACATTTTATTATTAGCAAATTTAAACATCAACAATAGGTTTTGTTTAAGTTAAAAAAATTTACATGATGAAATCATATACTATAACGACGATAAGTATTGTCTTTAACAGAACTGAATGTCTTTTCACCAAATTCAAGGTGAAATATGATCCAAAATATCATCTAGCTGTCTCTTCTGACTCATTGTTAAACATCTTCATCAAAACAACAACGTCATCAACCGCTTTTAGTTAAATCTACGGCAGAATAAAGATGTCCATAAATTCAGAAAAACAAACTCGTACACATGTAAAGTTTTAGGACAATAAAAAATCCATCAATCGGTATGATTTTTAAGCAGAAGTATATATTGATCAAAATGAAAAGTTATCAAAAGGAAATAAAAATTTGATGCGAGAATTTAATGATAAAAAACAACAACTGTTTTTTTTTCTTTTCTATTTAGATTGTATGTCGGTATGATTTTGATTCTTATATTCGCTGAAGTATTAGGTTTATATGGTTTGATTGTGGCTTTGATATTAACAACGAAAAATCAACCCGGATGCGATTAAAGAGAGAAAAAAACCCTTTTCTTTTTTGCATACACGTTTCACATATATATCTTTATTCTAAATGTCTTCAAAATGCGTATTTTACTTTGTTGTTGTCGTGTATTTTCTGTTTTCTCTACTTTTTTCCAAGAACAAAAACAACATAAAGCACATGATGTGATCATAATCTAATCTATTCCATTTCTAAAATACCATGATGTGCAATTCTCTTTATTCCAGTTCATATAATCTTTGGTGAAACATTCTCTCCATTACTCTTTATTGTATTATGTATATCCGTATATTTTTATGTTTTCTTCCTTTTCCTTTAGAGAAACAACAATTCATGGGTAGTAGCACATTCCCTTTCTTTATTCTTATTTTAAATTATCCTTAGATCTATGTTTGTTTCAATGTTTTGGCTTTCTTTATTCGTTTTATTTATTTATACATATATACATACACACATAAACAACTGTGTTTTTCTCTCTTTGACCAAAAAATATTTTGTTGCTAGGCACAATTTTTAATTTTAAAGACAAAAATTTGAACTTATACACATCAATAAAATAAATGTTTATTTAAAACTGTTCAACTATTGTGTGTGACAAGAATGAATTAAATGGTTTATTATCGAATATAGATTTATGTGACGATTCATTTTTTTAATGTTTTTCTATGGATATATCATGTCATATATCACTTCTTCTGTATTTTGATCTCCTTTGAAGATAATTTGCCTATAGGAAGGAAAAGAGACTTAAACTAATTATATTTCATTATTAGATGCGGAGAGGAAGGAATGTAGCGATATATGTGTGTCTATCGTGTATAATCAACACCTGAATATTGTACGATACGGATGGATTATGAATCCGTCTGATATGAACGAAATGATTTGAAATTAATAACACAAATTTCACTGGTTTCACTGGTACTATAAAAAGATTACTTTAAGATTGTTTTAGTTATTCATATTCTAAAATTTAAATTTATAGAAGATATCGTTTGGGTTTTCGTAAAATTTAGAAAAAAACTAGTGACGCTTTTGATACAACAAAAAAAATTCTATTTACTAAGAGAATAAATTTAATTTATGTTACAAAATTTACAATATTATTTGGTTGACGGTATGGATAAAAACATTACTTAATTTGGTTATCGGCCGGGTCAAATGTTACAGAATTCCATTTTTTTGTCTTCTGCGCCCTTATCTCGGCAAGGAAGCAACACTTATCGATGAAATTTATACTAGTGATGGACATTAGCGGGTTCTACTAGTAAAAACAATTTGAGGTTGATTGATCAAGCGAATCAAAAAGTTATTGTCAAAATAGAGGCCTTTACGGATTTTTTTTTGGGGTATTCCAGTAAAATGTAAATTACTCAGACTTATATTAATTTATAAATGATCGCTTCGCTACCAAATTAAAGTTCACAGTATGAGCTTTTATAATTACTATAGACTTTTTCTTGAACCAGTTCCCTGGCAAAGGAAATCGAACAAAAGTGATCGTTATGGAATTTCACCTTTTTTACCCTGTCCTTCGGACTTTATGTTTGTTATATTATGTAGATGTGTCCTTTCTGTGGACGAAACTTTATACGAGCTACGATTCGAGAAATATATCGGAAACAGGTTTTTTTTCCAGTATATTTACCAGTTTATTTATCATCTTAGTCATAGGCGCACAAACAATAATTAAACAATCGTCGATATGTGATGATTGCTATACTATGTGATTCATCATTAAGTAAAAACTCTTCTCTGTACTGTGTGTTCGTGTGTGTGTGTAAAGCATTCTATGTACAGATGTAATGAACTTTTTCTCTATATCTAATGTAAATCATAAACGGTTATTCGGTTATGATAAAGGCGTATGTAGATGTTTTGATTAATGCATATCTACTTATATTTATTTACTTTCGTACATAAAATATTCAGTAGGTCGTTTATACTATCTAAATACCGTCGTCAGAAATTGCTTCATAATAACCGTCAAAGGAGTTGGAGTAGAAACTTTATCCAAACATTTTCTTCTGATTAAACAAATACTCCAAATGAAACAACTGTACATCTAACTACCATAACCGAAACTGCACAAGATATACTTAGAGAAATTTAAAATTTAGAGAATTCCTTCACTAGAAAACCGCACATTTCTGCAAAACAGGGACGGATCTACTAAGATCTTGTTTGCTCTTCTTTGCAGATGGTTTGGTATATATATATTTTTTTGTCACAGAACTACTTACTAAGCTCTGATCTGCACATAGTTAGATAGTTTCAAGTGCCCTTTATTCGATGCAACCAAAAATAAAATTTCAAGATTAGATTAAATGGGTATAGAATTACTCACGAAATAAGCGCAAAAAAAATTTTTGCCATCCAAACATGGAAACAAATGAGGCATTTTGTAGAAAATTCGATTCTCTACTCGATGGTATAGGTTCTAGAGTTTTGAAAACAAATATCTAGGTCAGGAAATTGAATTTAAAATTTAACTTTTCACTATGAAAATTTAACCTTCATTTGTTTTTGAACTCAGATTTGTAATCAGCGCGAAAGACGACGTCTAATAATGTATTTTTAACCTTTGTTCGAGTGAAAACAAAAATTCGAATCTTCTGAACGATGATCGTTAGCTGGCCACGCCGTCATCAGTCTTATTGCGACCACTTTCTGCTATTGTTGTTGTCAAATGTAATGATATTATTCTATTATATTACAAATTTGCACCTTATAATACAATATAAATCTTTTTTTAAGAATGGGGATCAAAAGCAATCCTAATGGAGCATATAGCATCGGCTTTCCTAGGTGCTTCACGAGTGATATGAAATCAAAGCATAGAAACAACTTGAACGTAGGTTATTGACCATGCTGAGTCACGTTTCGACCTTTTTTTTCATTAAACATTTCAAAAGCTTCGTGAAAATCTACTTTAGATAACAAATTCATTCGGAGCTATTTGCATTAGAAACGAAAATTTCGTAGGTCACTTAAAAAAAGAAGCATTTCAAAACTTCAAAATATACTCTTCTTCAGTTTCATTATACGTTAATAAACCTAGAAGTACGCTGGGGTCGTATCACAAAAAAACTTAAGTCTTAGTTATGTGTACTTACTAGGGCTCGAAACAGGGGGACAATTTTGAGGCCTGGTCTACCTGCGTCAGGCCTGTAATGTTTAGATCCGCCTGGGCCTGTCGAAATATTTCCTGGGCCTTGCCTGTCTGCCTGCCGTTGCTCTCGGCCTACCCTGGC
>CAJNOQ010000160.1:0-67977 GCA_905250885.1 Didymodactylos carnosus
AACGGACCCATTGTAACTTTATTAAAAGCGACACCGGTTACACTTGTCTGCTTGTTCGGTATCAATAAGTTATTGCTGATTCGAGAAGTTAATTGAACGGAATGATTCTAAAGGAACAAAAGAAAAAGTATAGTTACTTGAGTTAGAGACTATTTTCAATCTTTCAAGTCATCAAATAATATGTAAATGAAAAGAAGCAATCCAAACACCAATCTCGAAAACTAAATCTATTCTCTTCATTCCTTTTCTGAGTATTTTTTAGGGGAAAAATCCTCTAAAAATCAAAGTTTCATCTCAATTTTGAAGGATTAGTTACGGTTTTAACTAACCGTGCTTTGATTATCATTTAATTTTTTTCCATCATTTTGTCTGGGATTATCAATGATCTCTTCTTCGGCATCTTGTTCATCATCTTCCAAACGTTTTCTTGCACGCCGTTTCCATGAAATATCCTCCTCATCAGGAGAATCAAATTTATCGTCTACATTTTCTTCTCGATCACTATTAGCATGTCCGGATCGATCAACAAATAATCGGTTCAAATGCGCCGTAATCGTTCCACGACCTGGTGGTTTTTTTAAAGATTGTTTATCTTCACTTAGTTCATCATCCGATTTAAAACTATCATCACTTGAACGTCGTTTCTTCTTTAGTGGTTTTTTAGGATTTTCATCATCATCATCGTCATCATTGAATACATATTTCTGATTGGTTTTATTTCTTGTTGATCGACGACGTGAGTCAAGAATGAGATTTAAATCGAGATCATCACTTCCAGAATTTTTGTCATCATTATTATCACTACCTGATGCGCCATCTGATACTAAAATAGATTAGTAAATAGATAAACTAATGAGATATAGGTAGATAAATAAACAGCAACTAACCAAAATCGTCACTGTATGATTTTCTTTTTGATTTTCGTCGAGATGGACGACGTGTTCTAAAAACAATGAAAGATCATGTTGATAGATAGAAATGGTTTTAGACACAAAAAAAAGTTACCGTTTCTTTTTCCGTCTATCTCGAGATCGTTTTCTCTCTTTTTCAGCAACATCCGACAAGTCTTCACCACTCAATTCTTCCTGTTCATTTTCTTCTTCATCGTCCTCATCATCACTTGAACCATCCATTTTTCCTGTCTTTTCAGCATCAAGAAAATCACCATCTTCTTCATATCGTCGCTTTGGCTTTTTCCCAGGTGACTGGTTCTTATCATCATCGGAAGTGTCTTGGATAAAAACAAAAGAATGAAGAATTAGACAAAATGAAGTTGTGTAACTGAGATTTGCGGTTGCTCCGATGTTTAGAAATAACGTTAAAAAACACAAAAACCGTTAACTTTCTTCAAAATAATAACTACAACATACCCGATTCTTCTTTATTGTCTTTAGCTTTATCATCATCCAATATGGCACTTTTCATTTGTTTTTCATAATCATCAAATCGATAATTTTGATTTCTCATTCTACATGATCTTACTCCCAGTTGTTCATAGGGTACACGATTAATTGGTTTATAGGATCGACTCGTAGTGGACGATTGTTTAGCAACTTTTTCAATATGACACGTTGTTGTTTCATTTTCTTTCTCTTCATCTGTTGTTTCATTCACTCGTTCATCTTCTTCTTCTTCTTCTTCTTCTTCGTTTTCGTCTTCTTCTTCAGG
The DNA here is from genome assembly GCA_905250885.1 of Didymodactylos carnosus. NCBI lineage: Eukaryota > Metazoa > Rotifera > Eurotatoria > Philodinida > Philodinidae > Didymodactylos > Didymodactylos carnosus. The sequence goes on from CAJNOQ010000160.1 coordinate 1,669, forward strand.
TTCCTCGTCGGAATAATCATACGCTGAATTTTTTCGTTTCCTATTTCCATCTATACAACAAAAATAAGAATACAACAAGATCTTGATTAAATCAGATATACAAATCTTACTTTTATTTCGTTTGAACATGTAATCTAAGTTTGCTGTTACATTTGCTAAACGATCTTTTCGTTTCAAAACACACTGATTGCGTTTCGATTCAACTTCTTCATAATTTTGAATTATTTGTTTTAGTTTTTCTACTAATATTTCACATAAACGTTTATGTTCACATAATGGACAATACCAATTCCCGTCGGGTACATTAAGTAAAATAGGTTTTAAACACTCTGTATGGTAAGCATCATCGCAATCATCACATAAAAGTAATGATTCTGGACGATCTGTTTTTGAACAATTACAACAGGCAGTAGTTGATAAATGTTCGGGTAATAAAGCCCAATCTATACAAATGAAGAAAAACTTAGTGAACATCTATATCATCAGGTACGAATTCTCTTTTCACAAGCTAAGAGCGACTATAGTTTTATATTATATCTGTTTCAAGATCATCTTACCAACATCAACATTTGTTTCTGTCGCTTTACGACGTTTGGAAAGAACGGTTTTTGCTGATGGCACATATTCATCTTCATCCACGTTGTCTTCTACTTCCATTTCATCATCAAGATGATCTGGTTCCTAAAATTATCTAATATTTTATTTTGTATCCAAAGAATTGCAAAAAAAACAATTAATAACAAAAGAATATTTGATAATTTTGAGTAGAAAGAAAAATGACTGACCTCCTCTACATAATCATCATCATCATCATCTGATTGTATTTTTTCATTATCTGAACTTGTTTCACTCAAATACAAATCTCCAGCAATTTTTACACGTTTCTTCTTCTTTGTACGTTTCGTTTTCGTTGAGGATGTTGGTTGTGAGGAAGATGACTGTTTTGTTATACCGTTTTGATTTTTGATTTTACTGTCTGTTTTCTTATTCGATTTAACAGGTGACTAAAATATAACAGAAAAAAACACAATTCTCAATCGATGATTTTATAGAATTTAAATAAGCTACTTGTAGAACTTAAAAAATTTAGAACATTTTAGTTTCCACGTGTAATTTTTTAACACAAAATAACAAAAGTTACTCGACTATGGTAAATCGATACTTTAGGTATTATTTTTTACTCTAACTTACTTGAATATTTGATTTGTCTTTGGTGGGTGTTGTAATTTCAGTCTTTAATGTACGTCTTGAACGTCGAAGTGCAATTGGAAGATCATCATTTATTGATGCTTCATCAATATTTGTTCTTGATATTGATAAATTTGAGTTTTCATCTCCCTCATTTGTATTATTATTTTCATCATCTATTCGTTTTCGTTTTCTAGTATTCGTTGGTTTTTTTGGCTTTTCTACTTCACGTTGATGTTGTTGTGTTTCCATATCGTCATTTTCAATTTGTTGACTTTTATTCTTTTTTATTCTCTTCTTTCTTGTCCAACTAACAGCTTTTCGTCTTGGTCGCCGTTTTACTACATCATTTTTTTCTTCATCACCCTGACCTATTTTCTCTTTCTTAACTGGATGTTCATCCGTTTTGTTCAAAATTTTACTATCAACTGGACTTTCTTTATCATCACCATTCTCTTTCATAGTCGTTACCTCTTCTTGTTTGATCTCATTTTTTATTTCTGGACATACTATTTTCTCCTGTTTAACTGTTGTTATTTCTTGGGATGGAACTAGGATGAAAAAAACCCACCCGCACATATTATAATTACCATTAAGCGCACACACATACTCTTACCATTTTCACTATCTGAGTTTTTATTCTCATTATCTTCTTGTTTTATATTTGTTTCACTAACTTCATTCTTCAGAATTAATTTTTCATCAGTAACGTTCTCATTCTTAACATCTAGAATAAAAAAAAGAAACAATGAAACCTCCATAAAAAAAATAAGGATCTTAAATTATTACCTCCTTTTTTAATCTCATCTAATTTGGGAATGGTTTCTTTCGTATCATCAAAATAGAGTTTCGAATCGATAGGATCGTCAGGCAAACCAGATAAAAAAAATGTTGGTAGCTCAAGTGTCCATTCTAAATTGAATAATTAAATCAATTCAAAAGTGTCTCGTTTTTCTCACATATTCTCTATTCATACCTTGAAATTTCTTTTTTAATGTTTGATCATATGCCAAGCATTTTGTAAAACGCTCAAGTTCTTCACCATTTCTAGAAAATAAAACCATATATATGTTAGCGTGGTAAGTTTATATCTAGAAAGTTATAATTCATAGGTAAGTTGAAATACTGACAAACAAATATTTAGTAAACAAGAGTATAAGTTCTAGAATATTATGTATTTACTTTGCTATATTTGTCCATGTTCTTTCATAATCCGGACTTTCTCGAAATAAACGCACAAAACATTCGTTATCCTAAAAAATATATAACATATATATAAAACATGACTTTGAAAAAAAACTTGTTTACATTCTGCAGATTTTAATAACAAAGTGTTATTAATAGTTTTTTCCTTATTTCTCTCAGTGGGTGAAGTTAACATGTTCATATAACTTACCATAAACAGCCAATAAGACGAACCATATCGATCTCTTCCGAGCTGCAAATAGCCAAGAATAAATAATAAATGTAAAATATATTCATAAATGTATTTGTCACCTACCGGTTGTGATCGAATCTCGTTGGCTGGTTTATCTTGTAATGCAACTTTTATCGTCTGATTTTGATCGAATTGTGATTCAAGAAGATTCTAAATTTAAAATTATAATCAAGAAACAAAATATCTAATAAGAGCAGCACCTTTGTGGCTAAAATGTAAAACTGCTCTAATTCTAACTGAGCACTAAAAATAGCCTTAGTACTTAGAAAAAAACCAATATAAATCCAAAGTTCCTGTGCAAAATTTTGTATCGTCCAGGACAAAAAAGACTAAAAAACATGTTAGTAATTTGAGACTTTCATTTTTTCTCAGATCGAAAGTAGGAGATGAAAAAGATTTCGTGAATAAGTAATGACCTATGTATCTACAGAGAGACAAAAGAAAGTTTTTGATAGGGTTCACCATGGTAAAAGAAAAAACAAGTGTTTTGCTACTCTCAGAAATTTTTTCAAAAGCAACCTATCAAGAATAAAAGGTTTTCGGAATTTGTCACTCATCCAAGTCGAGTCAAATTTTATATGAATATTTATCTATCAATACGATATCCACAGCATTAGAGCAAACATTCTTGGACTTATACAGGTTTTTAAAAAAACAGGGACTCTTCAAATAAAACGCATTTTTAAGCAAAACAAATGACAAAGTCGAATCAGCTCATAAAATTGCACCAAACCATGTATAAAGCAACAAGTTTCATATGAAAAAAATTCCAAATTAAAATTTTTCGTTTCGATCTCTCCACAGGTAAAAAATCGAGGAAAATTAAAATATTTTAGAACATAAACTTAATCTTCCCAATCCTTCGGATTTTGAAAAATAATTTTACAAAAAACGGTTTTGTTTGCTTCTCTATATCTACCTTTAAAATACGAATTTTCACATTTATTGTTGCACGTGCATAACCTGCGGACGCCAAATGATCGCCATCGTCCCAGTTAAATCGATATGTAAACTAAAAAAGATAGATGACGATAAACATCATTTTAATAAAAGAAATTTAGATCCCATACTCGTGTTATCGTTGATACAAATTTTTCACGTTTAGCATTTTTACCCAGTGCCAAACGTTTGAGTAGTAAGATATGAAAATCAATTAGACGTCGACTAACTATAAAGTTGGAGAACATGGATGATAATATTACAAAAAAATTATTCAGTTTTCAACTTACTATTCTCATTATCACTTAATAAATGTTCTTCTAATAGTCTTAATGGATAATCATTTAAATCAAGTAAGGAACGAAATTTATCCAAAAAACATAGTACAACACCATAATTCGAATCGTTTAGTAAACATAAACGTCGCTCTTCTTTTTCAGTTTTAGCTTTTAAACGATCAGGCTTTTCGCTTCGTTTTTCACCAAGATTTTCCTCAAGTTTTGACTCATGAAGTGGAAGTTCTGTGTTTTCATTTGGTTGATCATTGTTTTTTGGTTGATCATTGTTTTCTGGTTGATCATTGTTTTTGGGTTGATCATTGTTTTCTGGTTGATCATTGTTTTTGGGTTGATCATTGTTTTCTGGTTGATCATTGTTTTTGGGTTGATCATTGTTTTCTGGTTGATCATTGTTTTTGGGTTGATCATTGTTTTCTGGTTGATCATTGTTTTCTGGTTGATCATTCACTGCGGTACTTGGAGAAGTAGTTGGTTTAGTGTTTGATGATACGATTTCAGTAGCAGATGGTTCACTTAATGACACTTCACTTGATGGAAGAATAGGCTGTTCACTTATTGACAAAGTAGCTTCAATTGTTAGTGTTTCATCCATATTGATCCAGTTTTTGATTTCATCGACGGGAAATAAATATTGAACATTAACCAGGAGATATTCCTACATAATCTAAAAAACTGGATATGCTTTTAAAATTCTACTTGCAAAAATGTGACAGAATGAATTTTTCAAGCGTTATAGAATGATGTATGTATATGACAATTTAACTCCTCTCAATAATGACATGACATATAATCAAATTTTGACTAGGTGAATTCACGCATCCATGATAACGGCATACGCTATGAGCATTAGATAATCAACTTTAAAAGATATGCTACTCAATAGGATAAATACATCAAAATAATTTTGACGAAGCTATTAAATACAAAATAACATTGAACTATCTATTCTTTCTTTCACAATATTATACTTTACATTTACCATTGTAAAATTCATATATCTTTTAAAGAAAACGTCTATTTAAAATAGAAACACTAGTCAGACAGAATCTTTTTGATAGCTGATAAAACTTGCATTTTCAGTCGCCTTTTCCTTGAAAAATAAATATTATATAACCCAGTTGCTCCTTAAAAATGCGTAGATAGAAGATCTATCAAATCTCTTTTACAACAGAAATCTTTTTTATCATTTTGGTATTGATTTTAGGTTATATCAGGATTAAACGAAGAGATCAATGTGAAACGAGAAATTAAAATGAACCAAGTTGAAACAAAAGCGTCCATCGATCAAACTGTGTTTGGTGCGACAATAGGCGAATGAAAATCTGTTTGAAAACCGCTAAATGAGGATTATTATCGTTCTTTCGTTTTTGAAATATATTTCAAAAAAAAGACTATAGCACTTCTTCGATAAATTTTATGCGTTCAGATTTCTTCTAAAACGTAAAAGTCACTTTTTAATAGTATTTCTTTGTTGATGTTTGAGTAGAACCGTTTTATTGGTAACTTATCATGATGACTCACACTTTCGCCCTCTCTTTTTCTTCCATTTAAAATGGAAGTCAATAGAAAAATAAGAAGATCGAGACACTACAAATCATTTATTATTCACCTCATTGCCATCAAGTATAAAAAGACTTTCAGTCAACTGAACAAACGGCATTCTGCGATTTTGAAACAAAAAAGAGATAATAATAATCATGTTATTACAGGTCAAGACACTTTCCAACGAAAAGTTTACTGTCGAATGTGAACTATCGGATGTGGTATATTATTTATCCTTTCGATTGTTATTATTTTCTTAAGAATTTGTATTATTTATTCTTTAGGTTCGATCTATCAAAGAGAAAATTGCAAATAATAACGATTTTAAAGATAAATATACTGTCGATGCAATGAAATTGATATTTTCAGGAAAAATTCTTGAAGATACTAAAACACTTGAATCATATGCTATTAACAAAGATAGTTTTATTGTTGTCGTCAAACAAACAGTTCCAAAAAGTGGACAGGTATTTAGAACAGAAGAAATATCATCACTTTTTGTACTTTTGAAACGGTTTGTTTATTTTTCGTAGTCAAGTGGTCCGACTCCAGCTCAAGTTGTACCGCCGCCCAGCGACGATGTTACAAATGCTGCGTAAGTGCATATGCATTTGTATAAGAGAGTGAGAAACAGAGCAGATTTATATTAAAACTCATGAATGACTATTCGTTTTAGCACTGGAACAACACCAGCGCGTGCAAGTGCAACAGGATCCAGCACACAGGGAGCTTCAAATGAAAGTACATCCACACCAGCCCCAGTCGGTGCATCGTCTCAGGATACATTTACTTCGAACGAAGCACGTGAAAAAGCAATAACAGAATTAACAGATATGGGTTTTGAACGAGCTAAAGCTGAGCAAGCTTTACGTGCAAGTTACTATCATGTTGAACGAGCTGCTGAATATCTTTTGAGTGTAAGTTCGAATAGGAAAAGTTGGAAGATTTTGTTGATTATTTTTGGTTTTTATTCCTAGGGAGAAATACCGGATACACGTGAATCAGCACCGCCATCATTACAAACGCAATCGTCCGGTCAAGGACAAACCGGACAAACTCGTCGACAACCTAGTTAGTTTTTTGTTATTGAAAAAGTCAGTGCTATAAGTTTCTTCCTCTAGGTGATGAGTTAGCCGATCTAAATTCAAGTCCACAATTTCAAGCATTACGTAATCTGATACAGCAAAATCCTGATCAGCTACAAACATTAATGCAAACATTACAACAAACACAGCCAGGTAAAGTAAAATAGCTGAAAGAAAAGGTTTTTGATCAAGAGCAACTTTTAGTTTAATTTTTTTTCATTCTCTAGAATTATTCCAGGTAACAAAGAAACAATAAAGTTAGTGTGGTTAGTTTTTCAAAAAGTATTTCACATGTTTTAGTTGATTGAACAACGTCCTCAAGAATTTCTCGAATTGTTGAATCAAGCTGACCCAGAGGGCGATGATGATCAAGATTTGCAAGCAGGTCCGACAGCTGGTGCGGTGACAATAACACTTTCACCACAAGATCAAGCTGCAATTAATAGGGTAAGAATATGTGTCGACCTAGTGTTCGCCTGATTACGTAGGGGTTTCCATTTGTAATGCAAGGAATAGATAAACACGTTAGACTAAAAAACATGGCATTGAGAACCTACGTACATTGGCCGGTGACGATAAACTGTTTACCTTCTCTGAATGTGAACTTGAAGATGTTAAACACATGCACTACCATCTGAGGCCGTTTTCAGTAATGGTGACCTGTTTTTGAAAACTCTTCGTAGAATCATGATCTAACGTGAAATGTATCGACTCGGCGATTGTTTTTGTAAGAGAATAAGTCAAAGTTTGAGTTTGAAGAGTTGAAAATCATTCTGTATGTCTCAAACTGCTTTCAAATCGGCGCAAGTCACTCAGTTCATCACTAAGTGATGACTCTAAAACTGCATTGGTCTAAATGTTTATGAACTCTAATTCTCTATATTATAGCTACAAGATATGGGTTTCGAACGTAATCAAGTTATTGAAGCATTTCTTGCTTGTGATAGAAATGAAGAAATGGCAGCAAATTATTTATTGAGTGATTTTAATTAAGCATACATTCAAACATAACATACTAAATTGTCGAATATAGAAAAACGAGAAAATTTTTGTTCTTTACTGCTTTGTACTTAAAGTACTTTGTCTATATACATACGCATAAAACAGTTCAAGTACTGTTTGTTTCTTTTTTTTCTGCTGTGCCATTCGTTCAATGGAACAAAGTATATGTCTGATCATGGTGACCATATAAAGTTGTTTATTCCACCCCAAATTATTTTGTCGACCATAAACATTTTTACATTAAAACAAAATTAACTCTGCTTGGTTGTTCATTTATGTTCAAAAATATTTGGGCTAGTGTACGTGTATATGTGTGATCTAACTCAAAACGTTAAGTGTGAAGCTTAAGATGTTTCTTATCTACCTGAACTGTTGTTTTTTCTGTATCAGAAATGAAATCAACGCGTGTGGTGTTATTTTTTTATATTTGATTTTTATTTTGTTGTCCCGGTATTGAGTTTATTGTCTCTGTCATATGTCCGTGTTTTTTTTGTGCAACAGCAACAACTTAGCGAAATACTAAGAGAATATGATGAGAATATTGGTTATACAAACGCGCACAGTTCTTATATGTTTTTTATCTTTCTTGTCTTTGGCTTCTTTTACAAACAATAAAATATACATACCAGTAAGTTAGAGAAATTTAAATATGATCTTGATATAGAATAAGTTTTGTTTGACAAATCCTTTTATTCGTGGTTGTGAAACTTTAAAAACCATTTGTCAACGAAATAACAATTCTAAAGCTATAGTAAGAACTAATAGTGTATCAAGTGACTATATGTAAGTGCTGTAGTTTGCTGCTTGAAATCTACAGAATTAGTTTTTACTCTTGTGTTCATTTTTTTAAGGCACTAGCTAATTATCATAAGACAATCAAGGAAAAATTCTCTGGCAAAATAGCCGGCACAACCTGAACGAAGTCTTATGATGAAATGATGTGTGGGCATGGGTTGTAAAACAACTTTTTTTCACTTTTGGACAATATTACGATTGTTTTTATTAATATGATTTTGAAAAAGGCTAACACAGACAGTATGGCGATTGCCTTCGGTAACGGAGAGAATTGCAAGAGAAATATAGCAAAAGCTATGAAATATTTTACAAAGAGATTGAATTCAAATCAGGTTTTATGATCAATTTATTTTCGAAGATATATTTAGATTTAGATACGAGAATAAATGAATCCGGGAATTAAGCACAATTCAATCTGTTTACTAATTTCCAGAAAAAAATGCAAATTTTCCTAATTATTTTTAATTTGTTGTATAATAACATAACTGATCTTGGAAAATTAGCAAGCCATGGCATCGTCTTTGAATCTAATGTTTCATTGAACAGCTATATGATCTCTCTTTAACGAAAGGATGTAATTGTATAGATTCCGACTTTCTCTTCGGATCAAGGTAGTCAGAGGCAATATGTGTGCAACTTTTGCTTATTAGATGATTAATCAATTAAATTTATGTAAAAAAAAGAAAATAGCACAGATAGAGGATAGGTAAGGTTTTTACTGTTTCATGTAGTCAAATAAGACACATAATATATAATATAAACAATTTCAGCTGTTTATTCATACTGTAGATCGATGACTTTTGTGTATCGTTTGTACAGGAAATACAATTCGGAACAACATATCTGTAATCTCATTACCTCAGACCATAAGGATGACAGCCGTTATCTTCTATTGAAAAGTATAAAAACGTTTGTAAAAGTAATATTCCTCAAAACCCATAATTGTTACTTCAAAAATGTACTGAAAATGACATTCAAAAATGATACAATTTTTTCTTATCAAAATATTATAATTTGTTACTTATCATCTAGTTGGATCTACGAAAGATGCTCACGTCACAATATAACAAACTCTCATTTATGCTTCTAACAAAGAGACAGGAAATAAAATAGTAACCAAAGAGAGTTCAAAATAATTTTAAATGAAAATATTATTAAATTTTATTCTATGATAATATTAGGTGTTATTCCCATGAGGGCATTTTCGATAAATTTATCGCGATAAATGATATTTTTATCCACCCGTCACCGATTTTTTTAGTATTTATCTAAAAGAAAAATTCATAAAGAACTTTTTCATCGCAGAAATCTCTTTTATCGCGATACCTGTCGATAAATATATCATATTATAATTTGCTATGATTTATCACGGTGAATTTTTCCTTTCGATAAATAGTAGAAAAATCGGTGACGGGTGGATAAAAATATCATTTATCGCGATAAATTTCATGTTAATAACATGAATAACATTAAACGCCGTCTTGGTTGCCGTTGACGGCAACCAACGGCTGTTCTTATAAGGACAGCCGTCCTTAGATTTTGGTCCGAAAATTTTGCAAACCATATGGCCTGATAGAGCCAAGAATTCTGAACCAAATAAGACATCTGCCAGCAGTCTGCTGTGCTTTTTCACCGAAATATTTCGGTGACTTTCACGCCCTTTGTAGCTAATGGTAAATCGACTGCAGTTATATGAAAGAGGACTATAGAATGCCACGAGATGTCTTATTTTGTTTAGAATTCTTTGCTCTATCAGGCCATATGGTTTGCAAAATTTTCGGACCAAAATCTAAGGACTTGGTTTTCCAGCGGTCAGATTTCCTAGAAGCTCTTTTATCAACTTTTCTCATGAAAGGGCGACATGCATCTCTGATAGAAAAATCTTCGGGCTATTCAAAACATTATTCAGATTGGTTCCAGCTTTTACTAAAAAGTCAAAAACAAGGGAGTTCTTGTGATTATGACACACTGTACTGCTTAGATAGCACCCAAAAGCTTCTTTTCCATATCTTTAATGACTGGCCCCACCTGTCTGGATATTGTGACCAGCTTACTTTGTAGAGAATTTCAAGGGCTATCCAATGGTATGTTTTTGAACAATACAAACTTTTTCGTTATGGCAGAAAAACGACTATCAGAGTGTTCAAGGCACTAAGATAGGTGAAAATCATTATATCGGCTAATTAGCCGATATGATTGGACGTTCATAATAATTACCACATCGATCAAAGTGTTGCATTAGCTGGGCGCGAGAAAACAAATTCGAAGAGAAATGGAGTATACTACCAATTCAAACTGCAGCAGAAATTTTCGTGTTCAAAAAGAGGGAAAGAGAATCTCTGGTAAAGAGGAAACATACCGAAACACAATATACCCATGACCCTTGGAAAAACCACATAATACTATAACTAGAAGCTCAATCGTGATAATTTTATCGTGGTTTTTAAAAACCACGATAATTTTCCTCGGAAATTATCGAGATGAATCAGTTATCTTCGGTAATCTTACTAGTTATTGCTATAGCAATAAATGAAAGAACATATATGTTCTTTCATATCGAGACAAAACACAGGAAAATTAATCTCCTCATTCATCGGGATAAAAATTTAACCACGATACTTTTAGCTTCTTGCCGAGATGACCCTTTTATCACGATAATACTCGATAAAAATCTATTGAAGGTTATCGCGATACTTTTGCTTTTGGAGATAAAGATCACACATACAATGATAGTACTTTTATCAAGATAAAGTCCGATAAATATTAATCGCGGTTTATTGACATACTGGTATTTACAATGCTAAATGACTTGTATACCGCGATAGTCTTGCCTACTGCGTTTTATCGAGAGACTGCGATAAACTGCACTCACTTTTATATCGCGATATTTCAGCACATTTAGCATAATATCTCGATATATCGCAAGTTTTCAACAAAAATTACCCTCATGGGTTTGGTCATTAATATTTTGATAGAAATCTGAAATAAGATTATATGAAACAATATTTTTGGGCTCAAAAGTTTGATGCATAGAACAGTTACTTATATTGTTAAGTACATTTTTGAAGTTGAGTTCGGTGTACAGTCATATTTGATAAGATCATATATCATATCATCAATCATAAGTTAGAAACAGATGAATGGTCATCTTATCCGCTGTATTATGAACTGTAATAATTAGATGTCTTATCCTTTTTGGTGCTTTAATCTGATCACTCGGTAAACCCGAACATTTTCTATTTGTAGCAAGATGCCAAAAGTTTAAGAAAAATTTTTGAAACCATAGCAATGTTTCTTCGTCAATTTTTCCTAAACTTTTGGCAATACATCTCGGTACAAATAGAAAATCTTCGGGGTTATCGAGTGTACTGAATACGAAAAAGCACTTTTCCGCAACTCTAAATGAATTTTTGTTTTTACTTAACGCTGACATGTTATCACGTCGATATTATTTCTTTTGTTAAATTTGTGTCAAAGTATTTTGCTGTGATTTCTTTTTGATAATATTAGTGTTTTGTGCAGTTACATCATGCGAGTTAATACGGAATTAAATGAGCCTTAACGAAAGTTCATGTCGCGAGAGTTCGACGATCTACATGCTAGTTTATTTATGTTTTAAATTTGTTGATGCTTTTGTGTCCAATGTTTCGCCAATAAAGTTAGAGTGAAACTATTCTATTAGAAAAGTTACTTATTATTATGAAGATTTATTATCTTATGAAAGTTGTAATAATGAAGCAACCTTGTATCTCTGTGATGATTAATTGAAAGAGTGCAACTATGTTAAACCATTATTACAATCAAGCAACACCCACCAGTTCTGAGTAGTTCGATATCCTCCCTGTAGCTTCAAACCTTCGATGATGTTCACCCATTACTTATTATCAATCACGACTCTAGATAGAAGACTAGATCGACGCAGAGTTCTTTTGTTTAGTTGTTTGAGCTTTTCATAGATAATCACTAACCAGGTTCTAGCTTTCGACAAGCCCGAGGAACTACGTTGAATATTTCACTATAAAACTATGCTACCGGAGGCACACAAATATAGGTAACTGACACAAGCTGATTGCACGGCCAATTCAAGCGTAGTATCTCTCGTATGTGGTGGAGCACCAGGAACTGCAGAAGAAGCCTGAGCACTCGGTGTACTTATCAGAGAACAGGACAACAGAGTAATCTCCTTTTGTTTCTGTAGTTCTTCATGTAAATGCATAAACGTATAAATTCTGTCCCGTTAAGCGACAAACATTGCTTTATCATAACTACTTTTTCAATTAAAACAATCATTAAAACTACACGCACTATTACAACTTTAGCGTCAAATTAGATCTAATATTATGCAAACTGTCGTTAGAGAATCGTGCATACTTTTGCTTTTGGACTTCTCGGGCTGTTTTTATGCTGCTTTTTTGCTGTACTAATCTCATCGATATGCACTTTGTTGTTGTTGTTAGTAATTTTCATGCTTACTCGTTTCGGATAATATTTTTCCACTTCTAGTTGAAAATGTATAATATCAAGAACTGATAATTGATTCGAATCAATCTCATTGTTGGCAATTCTTTGATAATCACTTTTTAGTAAATCGATTGTTTTCGAAGAATTTTGTTTACTCAATTCGTACAATTTTATTATACTTTTTCCATCATAATTTACCAGTAATCTTCCAAATGCAGTCAGACCATTATCTTTACACCATTCGACAACTTGTTTGTTCGTCCACATTGTAAGTGGAATTTCCTGATATTTTTCATTCGTCTCACTTTCTATAACTTTCGATTTAATTGCGTCCATTTTTTTAAACGTTGTTTCACTTCGTAATCCAGCTTGCAGTCTGCTGACATTCTGGTAAATCTTACCCTCGGATCTCCTATCCATTAGTAAATCCCCCCTTTTAGCGTCATCGTTAGTTGTTGACCGTCGGAAATCACTTGTTCTTGTGTCCTGTGCTTCTTCATCCGATGAACTTTTCTAAAGTTTATGATAGAATAAAATATGTTTTCTCATGCTGATCAACTTACCCGACGATCAACTTCAGCGTTCCAGTACGTAATTTTTGTAGTAATGCCCACGTGTGATGTTGGAGATCCAGATTTAAATGTAGTAAAAGTTGGATATTCATAGTTCTCCTCTACATCATCAGCCGCCCCATGCTCTTTTTGAGTGACATCGTCATTTGTTCGATATCTGAAGTCGTTTCTTCTTGTATCCTGTGCGTCTTCAACCGATGAACTTTTCTAAAGTTTATGATGGAATGAAATGTGTTTTCTCATGCTCATCAACTTACTCGACGATCGACGTCAGCGTTTCGGTCCGTAATCGTTTTATGGTTATCAACCCGTGATGTTGCAGCTCCACGTTTAAGTCTGATAATAGTTGCATAGCCATAGTTCTCGTCTACATCATCAACCTTCTCATCCTCTTTTTGAGTCAGATCGCCATTTGTTCGATATCTGAAGTCGTTTGTTCTTGTATCCTGTGCTTCTTCATCCAATAAACTTTTCTAAAGTTTATGATAGAATAAAATATGTTTTCTCATGCTGATCAACTTACTCGACGATCGACGTCAGTGGTCTGGCGCATAATCGTTTTCTGGTTATCCACCTGTGATGTTGGAGAACCAGATTTAAATCTAGTAATAGTTTGATATCCATAGTTCTCGTCTACATCATCAGCCTTCTCATCCTGTTTTTGAGTGATATCCACAGTTGTTCGATAGCTGAAGTGGTTTGTTCTTGTATCCTGTGCGTCTTCAACCGATGAACCTTCCTAAAGTTTATGATGGACTAAAGTACGTTTTCTTATGCTAATCAACTTACTCGACGATCGACATCAGCGTTCAAGCGCGTAATCCTTTTCTGGTTATCCACCTGTGATGTTGGAGAACCAGATTTAAATCTAGTAGTAGTTTGATAGTCATAGTTCTCGTCTACATCATCAGCCTCCTCATCCTTTGTTTGAGTGATATCCTCAGTTGTTCGATAGCTGAAGTGGTTTGTTCTTGTATCCTGTACTTCTTCATCCAACGAAGCTTCCTAAAGTTTATGATGGACTAAAGTACGTTTTCTCATGCTGCTCAACTTACTCGACGATCGACGTCAGCGTTCCGGTACGTAATTTTTGTATCATTTTCCACGTATGATCTTGGAGATCCAGATTCAAATCGAGAAATAGTTTGATAGTCATAGTTCTCGTTTACATCATCAGTCTCCTCATCCTTTGTTTGAGTGATATCCTCAGTTGTTCGATATCTGAAGTCGTTTGTTCTTGTATCCTGTACTTCGTCATCCAATGAACTTTTCTAAAGTTTATGATACAATGAAAAACGTTTTGTGAAAAGTTCCAAGAACTTGTCCGTTTTCAGAAAGAAATGAAACTTGAAGGTTATTTTAGAGCAGTGATTGTTCAAATATTTCGGTTAAAGAAATTTCAGTAGATGTAAATATCATTTCAGTAGCTGAAAATAGTGTTGTTGAAGTTTTGGCATCGAATTTAAAATTGATTTGGGTATTTATAGGTACTGAAATCGGTGTTCACAGCTGCTGAAACAGTGCTACGAATATCGAATATGTTGTTTATAATCGTTAAAAGTATTATTGTTAGCCAGTGGAAAAGTTGGTTGAAGCGGTAACTTATGCAGCTGTGTCAAGGGAAGGTACTGCAAAAAGTTTAGGAAAGATATTTGCAAACAAAGTTTTGTTAACCTTTTGACGGTACTCCTAGTCAAAAATAGGAAATCTTCGGGGTTATCGAGTGCGCTGATACGAAAAAGCACTTTTCCGCAACTCTAATGAACTTTATTTTTATGTGATTTGCGAGTAGTTTCCCCATCTGAAATGATCATATGTGTTTATCCATACGGTGAAAAAAGAGGTGCAGTGTTGAAAAAAAATGCACTTTAGGCACCTTAAAGGCAACCTCATTTTTTTATTAGAAAGATGTTTTCACGTAACGGACGCGTCACGATGCCTTACGAAATCGCCTGAATTCCAGTTTTATGCGCTCATATTTTATAAGACGTTGTGGATGCGTAGTCAAGGCACCTTCAATGCAATTTCCTATGTAAATCAGGCGCATTTTTGATGCATAAAGTAGGGCATACCGCTGTCTTAAAGCATCCAGGATGCATTAAATCCGCTGGGATCACATACAATAGCGGCCTACCATTAAAAACATGCAAAAAAAGAGATCAATAAATTTGTCTTTGATAAAAAAATAGGATAGAAACAATGTTAGTTTCACTTCTTAGATATAGACGGATTAGGAACAAAGGACTCAATTGCTTGTTAGTGATAGGATTTTTAACTTCGCAATATGTCTGAGTGTATGCGTTATGATAACAAATGGACAAAGTACCGTTTCCAATTCAGTTTTCGGTTCTATATAAAGCACTTGGTCAGAAATCATCGGATTTCCCTCACTCCAAAGTTGTTATAAAAATGAAAGCACGTTGTTAATGAATAACTACACTGATATTGGTATGTAGAGACCTTTTCCCTTTTGATAAAGATATATGAAATGTTCGATCTCACAGTGCACACTAAAAAATAATGTGTCGCATGTGTCGCAAATTGCGACATATACTGCGACACAACCATCTGCGACACCGGGAGCCCCTTGCGACACATTCCGCTGGGTATTTCTACCATAGAGAAAACAGTAGAAATTAAGTATTTTCGATCTCTTATTCGATTTTAAGAATATTTTTAGTTCATTTTGGGATGCTCTATTTAATGTCAACAAGTTCAATCCGCCGGTAATATTCACAGGCCTTCAAAATATTTAGTTTCCGAGATCTGGGAGTAATGGCGTAGTCAAGGCCTCTGATCGTTTTTTTTTGCATTAGAGAAAAAATGTTTAACGTAGAAAATAGTTAAAAAAGACCAAGAGAGGGATCTTTATCCACTAAAAACACCAATTCGAAATTGAAAACACTTAGAAAGTTAGAAAATTTTCTTATCTTTTACGTATTAGCGCCACCTATAGCGCATCAAAATTGAAAAGAAGCCGAGAAAAATACTAATGAAGACTGCTGAAAATAGTAAAACATAAAATTGCAATTTTTTGTAGAGATCAGATCCTGAAATGACCTCAAAGACTGTGTCTGAAAGTTCTTAGTAACGGCAACACAATTATGCGACACATTCTTTTGCGACACAATTTTCTCACAGGAGCTGCGACACAAAATGCGGCACAATATTTTTTACTGTGTGCTCTCATACAGAAAACATCTTAATACTGTTCAATACACATGTTTAAATCAATAAACAGTTCGTTCGATACGAACCGGATAAATTGTCCCAAACAGAGATAAAAAAAACTGAGGAACAAAATTTTTGTTCTTTCCCATCTGTTAACTGTTAGTCACTTTAACGTCTTCAAAACAAATGTACCTCTAAGTTGTTGCGTTTTAAGAAAAAGATACTTTAGACGCATTTGATAGACATCATTAATATATCAGAAAACTATAACACACTACCTACGGACAAGATAGTTAGCCGCCCAAAAGCCACGAAGAAATCATGTAGTCACATTCAAGGCAACTATAATGCGTTGAGACTGTTCTAAGACGCAGAGTGATCCTAGTATCTAGTCAAGACCAAGATCTCTAGCAAGAAAAATGGAGATATAACGTTTTCAGAAACGTTTCCTATCTGCGCTGTTTTTTTGGCCACTATCAGATTATTGAACACATGATTTCGAATCTGTTGCTTGTTTACTTATAATGTAAGACATATGATGTTCGAGATTACCTTTAAATGTGAAAATAGTTTGATAGTCATAGTACTCGTTTACCTCTTCAGCCTCCTCATCCTCTTTTTGAGTGACATCGTCATTTGTTCGATATCTGAAGTCTCGTGTTATTGTATCCTTTGCTTCTTCATTCAACGAACTTTTCTAAAGTTTATGATGGAATGAAATGTATTTTCCCATGCTGATCAACTTACTCGACGATCGACGTCAGCGTTCAAGCGCGTAATCCTTTTCTGGTTATCCGTCAGTGATGTTGGAGCACCAGATTTAAATCTAGTAGTAGTTTGATAGTCATAGTTCTCGTCTATATCATCAGTCTCCTCATCCTCTTTTTGAGTCAGATCGCCAGTTGTTCGATATCTGAAGTCGTTTGTTCTTGTATCCTGTGCTTCTTCAACCGATGAACCTTCCTAAAGTTTATGATGGACTAAAGTACGTTTTCTTATGCTAATCAACTTACTCGACGATCGACATCAGCGTTCAAGCGCGTAATCCTTTTCTGGTTATCCACCTGTGATGTTGGAGAACCAGATTTAAATCTAGTAGTAGTTTGATAGTCATAGTTCTCGTCTACATCATCAGCCTGCTCATCCTGGTTTTGAGTGATATCCACAGTTGTTCGATAGCTGAAGTGGTTTGTTCTTGTATCCTGTACTTCTTCATCCAACGAACCTTCCTAAAGTTTATGATGGACTAAAACACGTTTTCTTATGCTAATCAACTTACCCGACGATCGATGTCAGTGTTCTGGTACCTAATTTTTGTATCATTTTCCACGTATGATCTTGGAGATCCAGATTTAAATCTAGTAGTAGTTTGATAGTCATAGTTCTCGTTTACATCATCAGTCTCCTCATCCTGCTTTTGAGTGATATCCTCAGTTGTTCGATATCTGAAGTCGTTTGTTCTTGTATCCTGTGCTTCTTCATCCAATGAACCTTCCTAAAGTTTATGATGGACTAAAACACGTTTTCTTATGCTAATCAACTTACTCGACGATCGATGTCAGTGTTCTGGTACCTAATTTTTGTATCATTTTCCACGTATGATGTTGGAGATCCAGATTCAAATCGAGTAATAGTTTGATATGCATAGTTCTCGTCTCTATCATCAGTCTCCTCATCCTTTGTTTGAGTGATATCCTCAGTTGTTCGATAGCTGAAGTGGTTTGTTCTTGTATCCTGTACTTCTTCATCCAACGAAGCTTCCTAAAGTTTATGATGGACTAAAGTACGTTTTCTCATGCTGCTCAACTTACTCGACGATCGACGTCAGCGTTCCGGTACGTAATTTTTGTATCATTTTCCACGTATGATCTTGGAGATCCAGATTCAAATCGAGAAATAGTTTGATAGTCATAGTTCTCGTTTACATCATCAGTCTCCTCATCCTTTGTTTGAGTGATATCCTCAGTTGTTCGATATCTGAAGTCGTTTGTTCTTGTATCCTGTACTTCGTCATCCAATGAACTTTTCTAAAATTGATGATAGAATAAAATATGTTTTCTCATGTTGATCAACTTACTCGACGATCGACGTCAGCGTTCCGGTACGTAGTTTTTGTGATATCGTTAGTTGTTCGATATCTGAAGTGGTTTGTTCTTGTATCCTGTGCTTCTTCAACCGATGAACCTTCCTAAAGTTTATGATGGACTAAAGTACGTTTTCTTATGCTAATCAACTTACTCGACGATCGACATCAGCGTTGCGGTATATAATTTTTGTATCATTTTCCACGTATGATCTTGGAGATCCAGATTCAAATCTAGTAGTAGTTTGATAGTCATAGTTCTCGTTTACATCATCAGTCTCCTCATCCTTTGTTTGAGTGATATCCTCAGTTGTTCGATATCTGAAGTCGTTTGTTCTTGTATCCTGTACTTCGTCATCCAATGAACTTTTCTAAAGTTTATGATACAATGAAAAACGTTTTGTGAAAAGTTCCAAGAACTTGTCCGTTTTCAGAAAGAAATGAAACTTGAAGGTTATTTTAGAGCAGTGATTGTTCAAATATTTCGGTTAAAGAAATTTCAGTAGATGTAAATACCATTTCAGTAACTGGAGACAGTCCCGTCGCAATATCGGCGTCATCAAATTTAAGGTTAATTTTGGTGCTACTGAAATAGTTTTGCGAATGTTGAATGTGTTGTTTATATTTATTAAAATTATTATTCTTAGCCGATGTAAATGTTGATTAAGACGGTCAGTTATGGGCTTGTGTTGAAGGAAGGAAAACCAGTTAGAACTACGAATTTGTGTCATTTTGTATCAAAAATATAATATCAAAATATTCCTAATTAATATTTCGTTTCTGTCGCATATTTTTAAACAATATTTGGTTGAACAGTGCTTAGACTAAAATGATTATTTCCTATGGAAAATTTTATGGACGAGGCGCTGCTATCTCTGTTTGTTTTAGCCAAATGCTCGTAAACTAGCGCCACAGCCAGACATGTACGCTGATAAAAAATTTTCGGTGGTGACGAAGGAAATTTTTAAGATAGGGGGCGGCGCGAGACTATGAAAACTCCAGGTGTATCTGTACGTTGCCGTATACGAAAAGAGCGAAACGCGCTGGAGATGCCTAAGGGAAGAACGTACTAACAAAACTAGTGAAAATTTTCGGAAAAAAGTTTTCTCGGCCCTCGGCGGCGACAAAAGTTTTTAACGGCATGGTTTGAGACCGCGGAAGTCGCAACAGCTTTTCTCCGTCTTCAGTGGCGGCGGCGCATATCTCTGGTCACAGCATGACTGAGTGATTTGCCAATAGTTTCTCTATCTGAAATGATAATTTATCGTGAGGTGTGCCACTAGTTTATTGAAATGTATCCAATTAGCCACCCTAGCGGCTGTTAAAGAATAGAAAATAGCGCTTATATGTCAGAAAACTAAGTATGAAGTCTCAAAAATTGCCAGATTTTTGGTGTATAAAAAGATAAATATCTATTTATCATAAATAATGTCAATCTCATTATTTTTACTCTAACTCATGTTCCTTCCGTCGCCTAGAGCAAAATTCTTTTTAGAACCGTCGTAAAATTCTCTACAAAATAATGTCTAAACTCGTAAAAAAGTAAATATTGGAAAATTCATAACTAAGTCCAACTACGGTACGAAAAGCACCTCAAGTTTTTGGTGAGGGTGAAACCTAAGTCGGTGAAAATGAACGAAACATTGCATAATTGTACATCAAATTGTAGCTCTTGACGAGTTGATTCTAATGTAAGGAATTTGGTCTCGATCTAACTTTACATTCGAGTGATACTCCATTTACTTGAAAATTTCCTGAAGTTTGATCTCGATTTTCTCCTAAACGCTCCGAAAATTTTTCGAGATTTTTTCAGGATAGAAATTACTTAGCAGGATTTATAACTTTGCCCATACAACTATCCTCGACACTTTCCATTTTTCATCCTCAGTTTTCCAGAAAACAGCAGAAGAAAATGTTTAAGTCGAAAAAAATACCATATGTACAAAGTTTTCATGTTTTTCGCCTTTCGTATAATTTGCTTAGTTTTCTTGATTGAAGTTCTGAAATTAAAGTTTAGGTATGATCTTTTAGAGAATTTTACGGCGGTTCTGTTAAAAAAGGAACTTGCTACACCGAACCTAAGGAACAGGAGTTAGAGCAAAAATATCGAGACCAAGATTATTTATGGTACATCCGTTAGAGTGTCTAACTTTCACAGTGCATACATGGATTATGCGCCACTTACAACGTGCTTGATTTTAAGACAAAAGAAGAATTAAAAAGAACATAAATCATTTTCAAGACTACAACAGTTGCTACGCTTCCATCTGTTCACTTTTTTTATCTCCAGCAATACCGATAAATACATCTTCTCAACGTATATTTCATGGCTGACGACCTTATGAATATGTTTAATCAATTTTATCGAAGTTTTCACATTTTTTCCTCCAAAGGAGCAACGCTAACAAGGTTTTTCCATGCTGATCCACTTACTCGACGATCAACTTCACCGTTGTGGCGCGTAATCTTTTTATCGTTATCCACCTGTGATGTTGGAGATCCAGGTTTAAATATAGTAATAGTTTGATATTCATAGTACTCGTCCACATCATCAGCCTCCTTATTCTCTTTTTGGGTAACCCACATATCAATTGTTCGATATCTGTAGTCTCTTGTTCTTGTATCCTGTGCTTCTTCATCCGAACTTTTCTAAACTTTATGATGGAATGAAATGTGTTTTCTCATGCTAATCAACTTACTCGACGATCAACTTCAGCGTTCTGGCGCGTAATCGTGTTATCGTTGTCCACGTGTGATACTGGAGATTCAGGTTTAAACACAGTAATAGTTTCATATTCATAGTACTCGTCTACAGCATCAGTCTGCTCATCCTGTTTTTGAGTGATATCATCAGTTGTATGATATCTGAAGTCGTTTCTTCTTGTATACTGTGTGTCTTCATCCAATGAACTTTTCTAAAGTTTATGATGGAATGAAATGTGTTTTCTCATTCTGATCAACTTACTGGGCGATCGGCGTCAGCGTTCTGGCGCGTAATCGTTTTATCGTTGCCAGTTTGTATTGATGAAAATCCATATTTGAAGTCAGTAATATTCCGATATACGTCATCCTCGGATCCTCTATCCATTAGTACGTTCTCCCGTTTAGCGACGTCAGCAGTTGTTCGATATCGGAAGTCTCTTGTTATTGTATCCTGTACTTCTTCATCCAATGAACCTTCCTAAAGTTTATGATGGGCTAAAGTACGTTTTCTTATGCTAATCAACTTACTCGACGATCGACATCAGCGTTGCGGTATATAATTTTTGTATCATTTTCCACGTATGATCTTGGAGATCCAGATTTAAATCTAGTAATAGTCTGATAGTCATAGTTCTCATTTACATCGTCAGCCTCCTCATCCTGGTTTTGAGTGATATCATCAGTTGTATGATATCTGAAGTCGTTTGTTCTTGTATCCTGTGCGTCTTCATTCGATGAACTTTTCTAAAGTTTATAATAGAATGAAATATGTTTTCTCATGCTGATCAACTTACTAGACGATCAACTTCAGCGTTCTGGCGCGTAATCGTTTTATGGTTATCCACCTGTGATGTTGGAGAACCAGATTTAAATCTAGTAATAGTTTGATAGTCATAGTTCTCGTCTACGTCATCAGCCTCCTCATCCTGTTTTTGAGTGATATCATCAGTTGTTCGATATCTGAAGTCGTTTGTTGTTGTATCCTGTGAGTCTTCATTCGATGAACTTTTCTAAAGTTTATGATAGAATGAAATACGTTTTCTCATGCTGATTAACTTACTCGACTATTAATTTGAATGTAATCCGGAGTAGTTGTTTCACTATTGGCTATCGTTTCAATTGTTTCGTCTAAATTCTGGAGTAGTTGTGTTATAATGTAGGTAAGTTGTTCATTAGTGTTATTTATGTCGTATAGTTGATAAAGTGTGAGTTTAAATTCGGTATTTTTTTTCAATTGAGTTTTAATGTGATCGTGGAAAGATAATGCCCAGAGGATATGATAAGCCGCAGCCGCTGTGGGACGATATAGCACATCATTCAGTTCACCGTAATATTTGGCTATATGTATAAACAGTTGCAGTTTGTCTTCTGTGCTGGCGATTATCTGTTGGACATGTGGCAATTTGGCAATTTGCAAAAAAGTGTTTAATAATATTGTGGGCACATTATTGCAGTTAACAAAAGCTGATTTAATATAGCCGATGAGTTTCTCTACCATAGTCAAAGTAGATATTGTTAAATTAATTGTTAACAGCACATTCATCATTGTGTTAATTCCGATATTTGATGTCGAACTTAATTTCGAGAAATTATTATTATCTTTTATTGCTTGACGTATTAGTATGTCTAGAAAAGAAATCGTTGGATAAAAACATTATATTTGATCACTGTGTCTAGAAGCAATGAATGGTTCGTCAATTGTGGACGATCCTGATTATATGGTCGTTATCAACAGAATCTACCAGTATATAGGAGAGAATTCGATCAATTAAAATTGTTTGATTATTTATCCATGTTGAACTGATACTCGAATAATATTGTTCATCTAACACTATTGTCAATAATGATACAAGTAATTCTTCATCTCTTTTATGTTGGTCCATGTTAACTAATGCATAATTGATCAAATAAGTAATAATACCGATTACACAATAGAGAGAATTACTATTTTGATTTTTTGAATAATTGATTAATATATCACGATAAATTGGTAAATAATGTTCGATTAATGATTCTTTATTATTTGTTTTATCGATTGTTTTACATGATAAATGAATACCCATTGAAAATGTACATGTACCAATGTAGAACACATGCTTTGGTGTAACATTTTGCAAATCTATTGTTGCTAATTCGCGTAGATACTGTTCATATTCATCTGATAATAATATTTTTTCAATTTCATTATTTAATAATAAGAATTTATTTTCTGTTTCACGACTGAAACAATTATGCTCAAAGTGTGATATAGCATCAAATATAGAATGAATATTTTCTAACAATTTTCCATCCAGGTCATGGATATTAATTAGTATACTGATGAGTATATTAAACACATCGTTATTATCATTGAAAAATACTAATGTTTTAACAAGATCAACGTCTGCGTTTAGTTGTAATGATAAAGCTATTTTGATGTTTAATAAACCAACATTATTTAAAAATTTCAATTTTTCATCATTGAAATTGATTCTTTCTTTATGCCATTCTTTTAATAAATATCCACCAACATATTCAATTAGTTGAAATGCTGTACGTTTTAAAAGATATAAAAAGACGGCATCAGACGTCAGATTTAAACATGCATTAATAAAATCATTTAATTGTTTAAAAGTAGCACTATCAAATGATGACATTTTTCGTATTGCATCATAATTATCTTCAATAGCCGTCAATTGATTGATTAGTGGAGCTGGCATTTATATACTCTACTACTACAATTACCACAAGTTTTCTACTTTGTTTACTTAAACAGACAACACTACTAAAAGACGTTAACTCCTTTAACTCTTATCAAAGGTAAATATTAGAATGGGAGGAGTGAAAAAAAGCATTTTTTCTCGATAGAGTTTATGTTATACACGGACTCGAAAATAGTTTTTTTTTACAAAGGGTAATTAAACCACAACGTTATTTATAATCTTCTGCAGAAGTCGACCTGCTGAAGGCAGAAATCTTACTAAATAAAAAATACGTGCTGAAAATCCCGCAAATTCCTCTACCATCTACAAATGATTTCTCTGTTACTACTAAAGAAAAGCTTGAAACAAATAGAGATTTCACCTGCAGATCTATTTTTTGATGCTCTTTCGCATGGTGGGAGAGAATTCTGTGAAAAGTTGGGCAACAGTTGGGCTCAAATCCGCTTTTTCAGACCTCCTAGAAAACTCTCAAAATCTGAAACTCAGTTTTGACTAGACAGTCGGAAGGAGCATCAGATTCTGAAGAAAATGAGACGTCAAACATCTCTCTACGACATTCCTGAGCTGAGTTATAATTGTTGACATTTTCTATAGCTTTTTGACTTAACGGTTGCGAGCGCTATTTGACTCGAAAATGTTAACGATTATAACTCAGCTCAGGAATGTCGTAGAGAGATGGTTGACGTCTCATTTTCTTCAGAATACTGAGACGCTACACTGTGGAGAAAAGGCACTCAAATTTCTACGCTACTTTCTCTTTTCTTCTGAGCCAAAGGATAGTGTTCAGAAAATCTTCAACTCATATAACATAGACACGTTCACGTACAGAATTGGATGGACGTGTCGAAAAACGAAAAAATAAAGATTTTCAAGTCGGTTTTTCTCAGTCCCGGAGCGCTAAATCATCCAGGACCTTGCACAGAGTTTCACTTCAGGAAAGCATTATAGAAGAAAACTGGAGGGACAAAAATTGTTCAGAATCAAATTTTACATCGGATGAGCGGAGGAAATTTTGAAAACACGATTTTTAAATCGAAATTTACGAAAAATTAGGCTATTAAAAAGTGTTTTGGGATTTAAAAATCGAATTTTCGAAATTTCAGAAATTCATTTCAGATTCATTTTATAATGAACTTTTTTACAAGACATGAATGAAAATTGAGAAAAGTGTGACGTAGCTAACCCTAGTAGCATTCCCGCTTCATTTCGCGGCCAGAATACAGCCTCATCTTGCCGCGATTTTGACAAGAAATTTGAAACTTAATGCGGGATCCATACCGCGACCGTACCTAATCTTGCTATTTTTCCCGTGTAACGAAAATTTGACAATCTTGACACGAAAAGTTTTTGACGGGATCGCGCTGAAACCCTGCAAAGATTGTAACGGGATCCGGGCAAGATCGTACCAAGATCCCGGTATGATTAGAACAAGGTTGCAGGAAGGCTGAGAAAGCTTTCCTACCACTTATCTGATTATCACTACATTGTTTCGATAGTTTAATCTCTTTTCTACCAAATTTCATCATGTTTTACTCGGTATTTTCTTCGAGAACATGAAGTAATTAGACATTTTCTCCAAGAGCACCTTCAGAGTACACAGCAATTTATTTTTTTTGTTTTAAGTTATAAGCTCCATTTCATTTCAACGTCATAAAGTTGAACTATTATTAATTTGCTCATCTAAAGTGTGATATTGTTTTTGCCGGTGAGAAGTTTTATCTCAGATGTATCTTTAGCTTCTTCATCGGTGTATTTTTCAGTTCTGATTCGAAACGTTACTGCCGTTGGATCTCAGAATAGAAGTGAGAGGGACTGTCTTTGTGTTTCATCTGTGAGTTGTGCCAATAAGGTAACGTTTGCCGTATGTGAAGAAAACATTCACTCTTGAACTTCCAGTGAATGTGCATCTGTAGATATTTGACACTCGGATCAGTTCACTGCTAGATCCAATCTAGCGTCCTGTGATTGAGGTGCTCTGGCTGTGCCGCTATCCTCTGTGCATCAAACAGGATCGAATTGATCGTTGCTACATTCTGAAAGACTCAAACGACAAAGCGATCTTACACCGAAGTAACCCACAATTTGTGATACTTCAACCTTGTGCATTTCTCTTACTGTTGTGACTTTTCATTCTGAGATCTCTGCACAGTCAACATATTTAACTGAACCTACACACCGGAGAAGACTTTAGATTTGATTGAACTGAGACAAAAAAATTAATTTCCTCTCCGAATGCTCTTCTCTCTCGAAAATTGTTGTGTACTTACTGATGACAACAGTCAAACAGTTAGTCTATTTTCATTAACTACAACAAAACCCAAAAAACACTGGGAGAAAAACACTCGTTACACTGCGTTAGACAGTTAAGAAATAACTATAATTGACTTATATTGTATATATATAATAGATATATATATCTATTATATAAAGTTATGTTAAAAGAGAACAAAGAATAAACACAGTGGACGATGATATACATACACTGTCTGTCTGTCTGTTTTTCTTCTTCTATTGACGGATGGACGAAATAAAAAAATATTACATCGTTACTGACTGAGATAAAGGCATCGGTTTGCAAGAAAACCAATTTTTCAGAAACTCTAAAAGATAACCAAAACTTTTCTGAATGAGGCATAATTGTAGCCCGCACATTTCTGATTAAAATGAGACATCTCTCAGCTCTACATGACCTTTCTTTGCAAAGTTAGAGAATTTATAAGAAGAGCCTTAAATGTTCATTGCCAGCTCAAAGCTACAGAAATAAGAAGAAATTAATTTAGGGCTTTTCTTGTAAATTCTCTAACTTTGCAAAGAAAGGTCGTGTAGAGCTGAGAGATGTCTCATTTTAATCAGAAATGTGCGGGATACAATTATACCTCATTAAGAAAAGTTTTGATTATCTTTTAGAGTTTCTGAAAAACTGGTTTTCCAGAAAACCGATTTCTGGAGGCCAAGACGCCCAAACCACTTATGATATTCGGATTCAGCACATTCGATTACATATTGTCCACTAGGTTTCGTGAAAAAAGCGGTCGGACAGTTAGAGTGGTTTCCTCGTTAGTTGAATATATTTAACTAAGTTCCTCCTGTTATAATGGATCACAGTTCGCGATTTTTTTAAATATTTTTTATTCTTGTTATAAACTTCATTTCATCATCAGCATTACTGAAAAACAAAATACTTGAATGAAAATAATAACGTTCAAAAGTTGACGATAAAAAATAGGAACGCTATTCTAATGATAATAATGTAAGAACATGAAAAATCTGCAATAGAAAGCAGATAAAAATGCACCAGAAGTTGAAAAACGTTAAACAGACACGTACACACATAAACATATATACTGGATAAATTGAAAAAGTGATTGGACAAAATAGAAAACTAATGGATATCGGATATATGCATTATAGTTAGTTTATTCCCATTTTCGTCTCATTCGACATCCAGACCAGTGTGAATGTAGATGACTGTGATGACTGCACGACATTTGTACCAGACAGCGATACTAATAGTTGTTTAAGTTCAATCATCTAAATGAATAAGTAGTTTAAAGTATTTTTCTAACTATGTAAAGTCAAACAGCAATTTGAATGAATCCGTTTTAATATTTGAAATGTCTGTCACTGTGCATTCAGTAGAATCTATGATTCATACCTAATAATACCCACGAACATTGACATAAATTGCATAAAATCGGATCAAACTTATTATCAACGATGTTACTTGTTCATATTGAAGATAATACGGGTTGCTAGTAAAATCGACGATTTTACAAAAGTGAATCAACTCAATTTTCTACTTTGACATAGAATCAAATTAGAAATTAGAAACACTATAAAATGTTTGACAATTTTATAGTCAATTTCCCATAAATTAGATAATAAAAACTTTTAACAATATGTTTATAAGTAAACTACCTTAAAGTACAAGAAAAGTAGTCTCGAGGATTACGCGGGTAGTAAGGGCCAGTTCAAGTTTTCAAGATTTGAGCTTTTCTGTAACAATAAACACGGTTGTAAAACAAAATTTATTCAATACCTTCTGTTGTAATTTTCTCTCTTTATTTATTTCTCCAAAACTTGGAGAATGATGATTTCTCTCACTAACAAGATTACGTCCACAAATAATATCAGAAAATCAATAGCGTATTTCTTTCGGCAAAATTGATCTGTTGATTCGAATCTCACGTGATATATTTGAAAATATCCTTCCATAAAAGATGCTGTTAAATATTGAAAGTCTATTCATCCGTTTTGTTGTTCTAAGAAAAGTCAAAATTTTTGGTTATTTTTATCTTTTAATAAACTCTCATATAAACCGTTTTGTTTTCTAATCAATCGAATATTATTCATTTCAGAATAAAATCACATTGAATGAAAAATAAAAGTCTTTGTTAGTTTATTTTGTTTGTATATTTCTCTTATAAAACGAAACAAATTTTGCATAGTAAAATAGCATAATTACTCTGCTTTTAGCAAGCAGTAATTAATTGTTCACCTTTTAATCATAAGATGAAAGAAGAAACGAAATTCTTTCCAGTATTTACGATTTTAAAAGAAGATGTAAAAATGTTTACTATTTTGCATTCTTGTGGTTGATGATATAGAACAGATTTATTAGCGTAATTCTTGAAGTTTTCAACATAAATTATTCTATTCGAATGATGAAGAAGTTAGTTAATAAAGCAGGGTAAGTGCATTATAAACTCGATTCTATAGTTTGATGGAAGATATTTTATGATTTTCTATTTTTTTTTATTTATAAAATTTTTTATATATTAAAAAAAAACTGAAATAGCAGTAAGAAATTTTTTTTAAAAAGAACATACGGCAATAAAAAGAAAAAAAAAATTAAATATACGTATGATAGATGTATTTTTTTTCTTCTAATTTAATACACGCACACATTCACTGCTGCCGCTGCTGTTGCTGATTCTGGCTGTTTGCTAATATAAAATGCTGATAAAAGAAGTAAAATAAATTGAAAGGAAAGAAAAAAAAGAAATAAGAGATGTTGCTGAATGCCACTATTATTAAGCCCAATAATAATAGTAATAACTGATGATGTTGATAAACGATATATATATTTAATAACCAGATAATTCGTTGAGTGTTTGATCGAGTTCTTCGCTGACACCTTTGTATTTTTCTTTTTCGGCCAAAAGTTCGTCTATAAAATATAAATTTCAATTAGTTTTAAATACAGTTTTTTAACATAAAATTTAAAGAATAAAATCTTACTGATTGATAAAAAAGATTAAAACATGGAAATATATTTACACAAACATTAAAGAAAAATGAATAAAATAAAATGAGCAAGCAGGATAAATAACATAACACATATCAAAGTACATTCTGCAAATCATTAATCATTGTATCCATTTCACGTTGTAAACTTTTACTTCGACTGCATGCCGCAGTTATTGCGTCTGAAATATATGGAGGGAAAATACGCACATCAAACATCATTTCATGCAGCATGGTTAACGACTATTACTGCTAGAGAGGTAAAAAGCTTTTTTAAAAGCAAGATAGTGCAGTTATATGCAAACTAAATTCCACAAAATTAGAAATATCACGCTTTGAGAGTTTTTTTTCTACAAGTTTATCAAAACGACCAAACGTTTTTGCTCTTGGTTCAATGAGATGTGATTCTAAAATACTGTTATGTTATAAAGATGGGCGTGTTAATGCAAAGTGAAACAATTGACGTAGTCAGAGAAGAGCAAATTCTCCCAGATTTTCATTGCAAATGTTTTGAAAAATTGTATAATCATCAAATAGTATAGGCATTCGAAAGTCTCCCCGAAAGCACTAGTAGAACTAGTAATTTTTTGACTACGTATTGATCTGATCGTAGCTATCTTGATTTTTTTTTTTTTTTTTATAAAAGCAAAGCATTGTGATGGATGATACCTTGTAGTTGATCTGCTTTTCTCTGTAAAACAAGCATCGTTCTGCCAGCATACTCAGCTTTTGCCTCAGTCTATAGTTTTAAAATAAAAAATAAAAATATAACACAAACAATAAACACCATGCACAAACAGAAACAATAGAACATAAATGTAGATATGCACATACAGAAACTTTCTTAACTATGCTACAACATCAAATACATGCAGCTCAAATCTCGAATCTAAAGGGACAGACATGTTACCTTCAAGACGGTCGACCTCCTTTTGAAGTTTAGCCATTGTACGTTCAGCTAAATCAGCTCTTTGTTCCGCCTATAGACAATTTTTGCTCATTATACCAACAGACATACATACACACACCCACACATTCACACATATACACATTGTATTCCACTACTTACATCTTTAAGACGAGTTGTTAAATCTCGAATCTGTTCTTCGTAACTTTCTTCACGTTGCATAGCCTAAATAATAGCACATATCTCTTGATATCCAAATAGGACAATTAATCATAACCGGATATATTTTTTCATGCGGGAAAGAATCAAACAAAGGGTATAAAATGTATCTGTACCTCTTGTTCAGAAACTTCCAAAGATTTCATATTGTTACCGACAACCTTTAATTCTTCTTCAAGTTCCAAAATTTTGCTAGAAAAATAATATAAAACTTTATCTAAATACCTTTGTATAATGAAGTTCTTTTGCACGTAATTCATAATGTATATGTTTCAAATCTTCTTCAAACTTTGCAATTTTACTAAATAATATAATAACAGACACATGCAATGAACAAAAACACATGCAAGAATAATAACGAATAAAGGTTGGTCGACTCTTGTCAATCATAGAATATAAAAACTGTCCTCTGCATATTCTTATAAAGATAATATTCCCTGAACGAGCAAATATAGAATTTTACTATACAAACTTGTCGGTATGTTTTTCGCAGTCATTTGGTTGATATTTAGACTCTTTAAATGTCGCATGTAAATGCGTATCATTAAAATGAATTCCCCCCCTCCCTATGCTTCGTGTATACTGCTGTCAATGAATTAATAGTAGAAAATATGACAAACTTACGCTTCTGATCTAGATGCTCGCTCCTCGACTCTTTCTAATTCATTGTCTCGTATTTTCAATTTACGTACTACCTATTGAAATGAAAATAAATAAATAAAAAAACACACATGCACGAATAGGAATACACAATAGATGCAATATGTAAAGTATTTGACTAATGAGTGAAAACGGGAGCATGCATTGACTTCTTCTCAAGCAAAAGAAAACATAATCCAAATAGATATAAACAATTAGCTAAATCAGCACGGCAAAATCATTCATTATCCAATTAACTTACGCCTCAGCGGCTTCAGCCCTATCCTCAGCTCGCTCTAAGTCAACTTCCATAATTGCTAGACGACGAGCAACCTGAATTTTTTAACAGAAAAAGAACAACAATAAGATTATTATTTCCTAACAAAAACGATTACTAGAAAAAATATATCATATTGATGGTAATCATGCAATGACTAAACTAAAGCAATAATATTTAATAACCATTTTGTGTTAGCAGTATTACAAAAAAAGCAAACATTTGTGCAAGAGATGAGTATAATGCTTTTTTTATCAATCGGTTGTTGATATTTAGAATATGAAATTGATTTCATCATGCTTTTAATATTCTACTAAGTACGCTAATCTAAACGAAAATTTTAAATCATGCTTAAAGAAAACTGAGAACATTGATATTTTTTATTATCTTCCATATAAACGAAATATCATGCACAATTTCTCACACATTAATAAACAAATCACCTCATCATATTTTCGATCTGAATCTTCAGCAATAAGTTGAGCCTCTGCTAATTGTTGTTCTAATTGTGCAAGACGTTCATCATCTTGATGTGTACGCTGTTCAAGTGCTTTTCGGCCACTATAGACAAAAAGTAGATATACTACAACAATAAACAGATAGTTTATAAAATTTTTAAGAAGCTACCACGTTAGCAACAATAGAATATATTGAAGCAATTTCGATTGTTCAAATGAAAACAAATAAATTAACTATCGAAAAAATAGAATCAATAAGTAGACTACAAGACAACAACAAATAATCTCCCTATAAAAACAATGTGAATGAGCTTCAGTGTGATTTCTAACTACTTTGTTAACGTTAGTAATTAATTTTAGCAGTTAAATTTTAATGTTTATAATATTATCATACTACCTCGTCATATTTCCTATCGTTTGTAGCTGCTACTTGTCTTGTCTCTTTGAGTAATTGCTCAAGATAATCATATTTATTTCCATCCTTCGATACTCTTTCATCAAGTATCACACGTTTTCTGCATGCAAAACGATAAATAAATTTTTTTTGATAAGGAACAAAGTGAGAAAGAACAACTGTGAACTTCATTTGTTAAATTTTTATCTTCTATTGCGCTAAGTAATTTAGGTTAACATAAAATAAAGCTTACCGTTCACTTTCGTCAGCAGCTTGTGAAGCTTCGTCGAGTTTCGATGTTGCTTGTAATAATCTTTCTTCAGCACGTTCCAAATCTTCTTCAACTAATTGTAAACGACGGCCGAGGGCAGCAACATCAGCTTCAGCCTAAATAAACACTAGTCTAATGAATAATGCCAACATGTACGTTACTCAAAAAAATTAAAAATAAAAACTTTCAATTCAGCGCATACTTGTTCTTTCAAACGTTTTTCATGTTCTCGCTCTACTTTATATTCTTGCAATTTATCTTGTGAAAAAGCAAGCTCATCTTTTGACTGTTGCATACGACGTTTTATCGTTTCCATTACAGAAGCACCAGTACTACCAGCAGTATTTGAATCAGTATGATTGAAAAAGTCACTCATAGACGAAGATGTATGAGTTTGATTAAATGGATTTGTATTCGCAGAAGAAACAGGTTTTGATACAGAACGTAGAGTACTCCCATTAGAAAATGGTGATAAATTTGTAGTACCAGACATCTTTGAACTAGATCAAAACGCTTCAGTAGTGTAAGAGACCTAACACTACTTTTTTTGGAAAGCGAAGGAAACAAGCAAAAAGAAAACTGCATCAGCAGGCAAGCAAGTCAGCTTCTATCACTAAACGATGCGGCCAATAGGAAGAAAGTGCATAACTAGTTTTTAATGTAATAGTCTATAATAGTTACTTAGAGAAAAAGTGAATTACAAAAATCTACGAAAGAAAACAGATGAAAGATAGGACGTACAAATTCGTTTTTTTTTCAGCATTTAAAGACTATTACTTAGATTACGTTCCGTTTTAATGGCGACGAGTGGCTTATTTCAACTGATCTTACTTACACATAAGTTCCAGCACTAATAGAACACAATACCTGTTTTAAAACGCTTATGATATCTCCGACTTCTGCTTGTATAATAGATATTTTTAAATTAAATGTAATTTGTGATGAATAAGCCGAATTATTTGGATGATATATTTCAAAACCCGGTTTCACTCGACGTCTTGATGTTGATTTTTGTTTTTCTTTATTATAATGATTAGTGTCATTTCTATTATATTTAGAAGGAGAAAAGTTTGACTCGTTCGTATACTGAATATGATCTTCGGCTCCATCTGGCGGCGAACGAGTGTAAAGAGCGATTGATGAACAAGAAGAAGATGTAGATGAAGAAAAATTGGAATGTTGATTATTGATATTATTGCTCTCTGAAGACAATAAATCTGTTTCAGATGGAGCTAACTGTTGATATTCTCTTAAAATTTCATAATCTGATATTTTTTGACGTATTTGTTTTATTTTTTCATTGTGTAATATATAAGTGATTGCTTCATCACGACGTTTTCCCGACGGATAATGTACGTCTGGTAAGGTATACTGTTGAAAACGTGGTTGTTGCTGTTGTTTTGAAGTATATTGATAATGTTTATTTTGTTGTTGTTTTCTATTTTGATTATTGGACTTATATTGATGTGAAGAAGGCGTTGGTATATGATGAGGATGCCGTTTAGCTTGATGTTCTTTAAAAAGATTATAAAATTCGATGGCATTTATTTGCCCTGTAGATAATAATGTACTTAAATTATCGTATGCTTTAGTTTGTCTGTTATGCATAGTTGTTATTGTTGTTATTATTATTATTTTTTATATAGAAAAGAGTTAGAGTAAAGTTTATTGAATTTAGGCGTCGAAGTTAGAAAGAGGGTGAGTTATATGTGTTAATCAGTGAACGATGTTTGGTTTTTATCTTATATTACTCGTTGATATAATTTTTTCCTAGTGTTTTATCTGTTCTTTCTATCTTCACTCACAAACGCGTAGGAAATATTTTTCTTCCATATTTTTTTTGTACAATATTTTTCCTTTCAACTCGGTACATTTTTATACATTTCAGAAGAAAAATACACATACATACAGAGAAAGTTCTATTCATGTAATGGAATATTATTATATCGTTAGATATCGTAAATGTAGTATAGAAGAAGAAAAGAATTGATTAAAGACACACCCAATACACTGATAACGACGAAACTGTTCAATGAAACTAATTTGTATTTCATACTAGAGATCTGAGGAAAGAGTTATATATCTGATTGAGAAGAGTAACACTAACACAGAATATGGTATGAACTTCTTTCCTATTTTTCAACTTACATCAGTGGCTTTTTTCTCTGAACCTTCTAATTTACCATTTGCTTCTGCCAATTGTTCTTGTGCTGTATCAAGTTCAGTATCCAATTGTTGAATACGTTTTTGAAGACCATTAATTTCTTCTTCCGACTAAAGGACAAGTAAATATAAAATTTATAAGCGGATAAGATTAAAAGATACGTACATTTTTAAGTTTTTCTTCGAAATCTTTTTGACGATTTTCAGCCTGATCAGCTCGATCAATGGCATTTTCTTTTTCAAGCTTCATAGCTTGCATTTTCTTTTTGATGGAATCCATCGTCGCTGTTGTATTTGTATTGGCCGACATGGTTTTAAATTTTTCGTCTATTTACCTATACTCAAACACTATCTGAAATATGTAAAAACGGTACCATACACGACTTTTCAATAGGCTTTTTCTGTCAGAGTTTGTATAAAAGGAAAACTATTATTACAAAATATTCGGCTCTCGTGATGATAGCAGTGCATCAAAATACATCGAAATACTATTTTTATCTCAGTAGGAATAATATTTTTTTTAGAGATAATAAAAGATACAGACGTGGTATTGATCGCCTAACCATATCCGTCATTTGCTCTAGTTCAAAAACCGACCAGTTCTAGTATGGATTTATGTAGAAACTGGCACTGAAATGTACCAGATCTTTGTAGCAAGACGTGCTCGATTGCTGTCTTCTCTTCAACCAGTTTTTGGAATAAATAACAGACGAATGAAAAAGATACGTCTAATATAAATATAAAGTATAAAGCTTGATGAAAGAGAGAGATGAGAAGAAAAGATAGGCA
Source organism: Didymodactylos carnosus (assembly GCA_905250885.1). Taxonomy (NCBI): domain Eukaryota; kingdom Metazoa; phylum Rotifera; class Eurotatoria; order Philodinida; family Philodinidae; genus Didymodactylos; species Didymodactylos carnosus. The sequence continues at coordinate 37,013 of CAJNOQ010000160.1, forward strand.
GGGTCAACATTTTCCAAGAAAAAGGAAGCTATTTGCAATTTGATGTAACTTCTTCATTGGTTGATGTATTGTCAGTTAAGCACTACCTCAAGTGAACTGCAAAAGTAATCTAAACGGTGTAAAATGACACATTTTTACAAGAAGCGTGAACTTCAGTTTACCCTATAACATCCTGAAACTCTTACCTAAATTCAATGGATTTTTTACTTGGCTATGCTGACCGTATCCGAAGGTTAAAAATCGTCGTTTCGACCGATGGTATTATCTACAATACAGATTAATTTACTGACTAGGTGTAAGATAGTTTATCTAACGATTAAACTAATAAGATAAAGAAAAACTTCGAACGTTGGACGTTTTCTTTTTCAAAAATAACCAAATATTTATGATTATATGACTGGACATAGTATTTCAGAGAAGAAATCAGCACACCACTCGTTGGAATACACAACCGAAATAACAGGACAAAATGCCAGTAGTCGTTTGTTTTAAAAAGTAGAGATCAAATGCAACTTTTACTACTAAAAAAACGAATAAATTTTATAGTACTCAATAAACCTCGTACTGAGAAAAATCAGAGCGTCAGAGAAAGCGAATAAATTTATTTCTATCTTAGAGAAAACGTATAATAAATCCCCAGCGCATGGTATTAGTGCAATAATAGGTTACCTTATTTTCAGGAGTAAAGCAAGTACTATTGAAACTAAAATATAATTTAGAAAGCGATAATGCGTACGGTTTATTGTTGTTTTTTGTTATTGTATAGCTGGACACAACAATTTTCAGAGAAAAAAATTAGCGCAACATTCAACTGTGTACACAAACGTTTCTCTAGCTTGTTGTTTTTCACCAACCTAAGATGAGGTGGTGATGATGATCTGAGGGCACACAAACATACACAACAACTAAGGAAGAAAAAACCACGATCGAATAATAAATATCAAGACGAAAAAGAGCAACTGGAAAAAGAAGAAAAAACTCGTCTCTAGTTTGTTTTGTATAGAGATTTGCAGATGTGACGTTTATTTCATATACCACAATTCTTATGTATATATATATATATATATACCACAATAGCAGGAAAAATAGATAGAAAAAAAAATAGATAAAAATTTATTATTAGTTACGTATAGATTCTCTACTACGCTGTTTACTTATCATCAAGAAGAAGAAATTTGTACAGTTATTTATTGATGAGGGTATTTCTTTAACCACGCATGTACCATTTCTTTTTTTCTTTTTTTTTTTCCAGTTTTCCGAAATATTTACGCCTCTTCCATTTTCTTAACGATGATAACAAATTTTCTCTAGTCCATATTAAATCAAAAAGCAAAGTTTTTCTTTTTTTTTCTTTTCTCGCATGTAATTATAGCTGTTTATTATTACTTACTATATGTTGTAGAAGATAATAATAAAGAAGAAACCTTGTTGATATTACCCATTATTTTTCTTGGAAGTATAAATGCTGCTGTTAGTGAAGGAAACATTTATACAAGAATTATTATAAGAAGAACTCGTGTGTTTAAATTTAGCAACAAGAGAGAAAGAAATATCGCATACAAATACTATCCAGACTGCATATACACACACATAGTTTTGTATTATTTTTACATATTGTCTACAAACGTTAACAACATTTTTTCTCTCATTTCCAGATTGAGAAAAAATACATATCTTTTCTCATCATTTTTAGTGCCTAACGGAAACGAAACAATTATAGAAGAGATCATATTACTTTTTAGTCTATTTCGGAAAAATGACATGTTTTCCATAGTTTTTTAGAGTAGGAGCGGAAAATGTCTTCTCAAAAATTGTAAAATCTTTGTACCAGAAACAAAACTGTCTAGAAACGAAAAACATATAAAGTGGGCAGCTTTTTCAAGATCATAGAAATTTTCAAGCTCTGTTATGTAATCTGAAGATGAAATATCGTGCAGATGCCATAAGCTCTTTTTATACCTGAGAAAAAAATCAGAAAAATAGTACATAATGCACATGAAATTAGACAGAAAACTTGTTAAAAATTGTTTGAAAAATATGGGGGTAGTTGTAGATCGTCACCAGGAGTAATAGTGGATATGATATTGTTGTCGCAATAGAATGCTTCATTGGTAGACGATATCGGTGGCAGATAGCATAATGGAAAAACTGATGAAGAAGAAAGTTTTGAATCAGGACAATCACTGATAGGTCTTGTTGTTGATATACGTTCGTTTCTAATAAAATTCGACGTTGATGATGGCCAAAAACTACCTAAATTCTGATAACAATGTACATTATCATGAACAAATTCAGGCATATATGCACTGGTTAGACTGTATGATTCATAGTCATGAGTACTGTTATTCAATTCAAAATCTAGTTTTGTTTTTCTGTTATTAGAAAACACACTATGACCTTGTGGGGAGGAAAGATCACTGATCGATAAACGTTGTTCATAGTCAGAGGAATCTTCTGAACGTGTTGCTGTTGCTTTGAAACGTTTTGGTCGTCTCAAAAATGATCCATTATCAAACATATCTTTACATTTTGGATGTATTGCCCAATAGTTTCCTTTTCCATGACTACCAGAGGTCCGTGGAACTTTAATAAAACAATCGTTAAGACCTAAAACAGTTTAAAAACACACGCTCAGGATGAAAACAGTAAGATACTATAGATATATATGAACAAACTTAGATTATGACGAATCGAGTTTTGCCATCGTTGTTGGTTTTGAGAAAAATATGGAAATCGTTCTTGAATAAATTTGTAAATTTCTAAACAAAAGGAAAATTTGAGAATACGAATGTAAACGAGAACAATACGCCTTACCATTTAGTGTCATCATACCATTTTTTGAACTTTCAATAGCCAATGTAATGAGAGCGATGTATGAATAAGGTGGTTTAACTTCAGAAAATCTTCGGCCTTGTTGAGATAACGTCGATGTTCCTAGAAAATAAAAGAAAATTACATAACAAACACATTTTGTTTAAGAAACAAGAATACGTCTTACCCGACAATTGTGTCACATCAATATTGTCAATTTCCGTTACAAGACCTTTTGTTATTGCTTCTTTAGCATCTCTTTCGGTTATCTGAGTTTTTGTTTTTGAACGATTTTCATCCTGTCGTTTTGTTTCCTTAAGTTTTCCATTTTTCATTGATGTTTGACTAAAATAATTTTCTCGATGAGATGTTGTTGTTATGGATGGTAATGGCGATGGTGGGGATAACATTAAATTGTAGTTTTGTTCACGAAGTGGACCTGTAGGCGATACATTTTGCCGAAAGAAATCTTCGAGCATTGAAACCAATCTAAAGAAGAAACCAAAAGTGAAGTCGAACTGAATTTAAATTATTGACTGTTAACTTCTAATAACCAGATTCTTAGTATATCTAATTTTTAATGTAATGAATGAGCAACAAATTTTTAATCACGAATTCTTGAGGATGATACCACAATGCTTCTTGCATTTTCTGCTCATTATAAGGTATTGTGTGCTCGCTCCAAAGACTGAATTTTATAATTACAACTGACTAGTGTTGAAGGAAATGAGTTAAAACTGAGCACTTTGATTTTACATGCTTCCTAAACAACAAGCACTCATCGAGTCGGAGACATCCTCTTTACTTAATTTTAACTTAAAACTCTCGACTCTTATAGAATTAACTTTTATTATTGTTAAAGTGAAACATCTCGTTGGTTTTTTCCTACATACTGCACAAATTTTGAACAATATTGTTTGTATAACTTACCTAAACGTAATTAGTATCAGATATGAAATGCTCTATAAAATACTTTGAACAAATATTGATACATTTCAACGTGTGCTTTTATTTTTTATGATATAGTTGTCACTCAACCAATTGTAGAACTTCTCTTATTTTAAAATGACATCATTTGTACCTAAGAAGAAGAATGAAAAAAATGTCATTGGACAGAAGAAAAAGAAAAAATTGTCATAGTTGAACGATAATTTTAATATTAAATACTATAGGTAGACAAAATAAAAGTCTATATTGGAGTTTATAGAATGTCCCGTATACGATTTCATCGTATTTTCCCAATAATATTGATACTTTAAGCGTTTTATTCTATCAGAACCATATTTCACCTCTACTGAGAAAGTAGGCCTACTCAGGTTTGAATACAAAACTATAAACAGCACGTACTAGAATAAGAAGAAATTCTGAGCTAAGTTGTGACCATGATCCTCAGCAATTCCATATCGCCTATTTTACTGATCAGTTTAAATTGTCAAGCAAATAATATGCATAATCGTTATCGACAAGCTACTTTTTTTTGTAATAGTAATGAAGAAAGTGATTGTGATGAAGGCAGTCATTAGTTAATATTCCACATTATTACGTTGCAAAGAACCAATATCGAGCCTCAGAATGCCATATTTTGTAAAATAAAACGACTCTTTTCTACATTATTATGTGTATAAAATAAATTTTAGATTAAAATGTCCCACGTTGAAGTGCTACACTTGTTTACTTCTTTACAAGGTCTTATCTGTCGAAATGTATTAATTTCAAGGAAAACCTTCTTGCATTTTGACTAATAAAATCTTCATGTTAGAACAAGAAATGCCAATAAGATTCTCCTTGACTCCATAAAACAAGAAGGTGCAGTAGAATTTTCGATGAAAGAGTTTTAACTATTCTAACAATGGCTGAGTGAGAGTAAATATTTCTAAATACTGAACTGTTTTTCTGTGTGATATGTGTTGCCTGCTCTCGCGCTTGAATGTCTAAAAATCTTCGATTGGAACGTAATTCGATTGAAAAGAGAGCTACGTCCAAAAGAGATACTTTTTTTTGCAAGCTCACACTCAGTTTTGTATGTCTCCAGTGGCGGATCCAGCCCGCGAGCGGTACGAGCGGCCGCTCGTACCTTTTAACCAAAAAAACTGTTTTTTCCCAGCAGATCTCTCTTAGAATAATTTGTTTCTATGATGACCGCACATATCTCGCATTTTTATCGTATACCGCACGTACCAAAAAATAATTCTGGATCCGCCACTGTATGTCTCCTATGATGTTGTTTGATCTTACAAAGTCAATCTTTTGAGAAGTTTCGGAAAAGAGAACATTTCTGATTTTTTGAAGAATGCAATGTTTTTTAGGTAGAAAAGAGAACACACGAAGTGCTAACACTTGTAGAATGATCAGATATTTACGTTAATACCCTGACGTTCGAACAAATCAACTTTTGGTTTTACACAATAACAGAATAACAAATATTTTAACATCATGATTAAGTTATTTTGATGTAATAATGAAAATTTGCTTCAAATCACTGATGGTTGTTTGAACTTGAAATTGGCACTCAGGATATTTTTTATATGATGAACAACGATATGTTAACTTTAATCCACTTGTTGTTTGTTGCGAGCCAAATTGTGAAACCCATTTCTCTTTAATATATTCCTTCAATGAATCAGTATTTGAGAAACTCTCAGCAAAACATCACACTCTATTTATCATTTTTCAGATTGAAATGTACAAGTTACAGAAAAAAAGATACAGTTGAATGTATATTTATAAAAGTTGTAACTATGACGTTTGCTTAGAGTTGTAATGCCTAGTCATCCATACGCATGATCTCTAGTCACACTGTTAACCTCTTATTCCGTGTTAGTCCTTCATGCATTCTCTTTTCTACCTAAAAAACATTGCGTTCTCCAAAAACTCAGAAATATTCTCTTTTCAACCTAATTGCGTTCTCTTTTAAATCTCTGTGTGTAGACAAATGTCCCTCTGATTTTTCTTAATATAAATTACTCATTACTATAAGTCAAAAATGTTAGATTTGAGCTCTATATCTGTTTTGCTTATATGATCAACATTGCTTATGATATGATCGTTCGTCCTTATTTGAAAACAAATCGATTACATTTTTACTTGTTTATAGGTGCTCTAGATTATACATTCGTGAACATAGACAATAGCAATAACAAAAGTCAAGTTTCAACACTTTCAAAGTTGAAACTCTCTGCCGCAAATATTGTTTAAAATTAAATGAGCAAGAAATTACTTTCTGTAAGAGAACAAATTATAGGATTATTACAGGTTTAAACATAAATGGGATTTCACTTTTTTAGTTGAACGGCACTTTAGAAGAAAAAAGCGGTATTTTTTTTTTTACTTTCTTTGATGACGCCTATTAAGGGATAGCGAACAAAATTGTAACGAAAAATATATGTGTGTGTCCTTGACGTAAGTGTTATCGAAAAAATAAGTATTTAAAAGTTTTGAAAAATATTACTATTTCAACTAAAGCAAAACTCAATCAATAATGGAAATCTGAAATTAAGTCGGTAGTATAAAAAATGAAATATAAAGTTTTTTTAAAAGAATAGAAAGTATAATATAAACAAAAAACGTATTTTTCGGCTACCTAACAGTTAATATATTTGACGGTGTAATTAGTTAATTATAATCAAACATGAACAAACTAACATTTCATATCGTTCAAATCAAAAACTTAAAAGATTAAACCTTTTGAGAATAAACAAACAAGTTTCAATAACCAGTTATTGGTATTGGAAAAAAAGATAAAATGTGTCATATTCACACCCGCAGCAGATAGTGATTGATTATTGAACAACAAATAAATTATGATTTTTGATTGAACAACATCATCAACCATAATATACGACAGTAAGTGTTTCTAATATATATTTTCAAGTGAATAAAACAATATGGCTTTCCAGTGCTCATGGTCGGTACATCTCATATCTACTATCTTACAATAATTTAAAAGTGAAAAATCGAATGTTTAAATTTAGCTATCTGTGTATTCTGTGCAGAGTCAGTTTCTACTAGCGAACAATGGTATAGTAGTGATCCATTATAATGGCAGGACTCTATCAGATACAATCGTTTATTGCATCTCGTACCATTGATAAAATTATATGAAAACTCTGCTATTTATCTGAGAGGCCTACTATGAGAAAATCTCAGCAAATGTATTACAGCGAAATATGAGTCATACGGACATAATTTTGACAACTAAGGCCAAGGATTACTTCGTGTAAAGTCGATATAGTGTTATGTAGAAGATTAGTGTTTGTAGCATTGATTACATCTAATGTACAAATAGTCACCCAGAATTCTCTTCTCTCCTGAAACAGCCATTTCAAAAGAATGGGTTGAAAATCTTAAATACGTTATATCTTAATTACGTTACATTAGTTAGTCATACGGCACTGATTATTATTTTCTCAGAAATCGTTCACTTTTCTATTGTGTCTGAACAAGTAAAGTATGGTGTGAAGAATGAATGGACATTAACGTATAAAATGACAATATTCACGATCTAAATTGTATCCAAATGTTTGTTTAGTGTTACATCCCATAGACACATCAAAACTATCTCAAAAGGAAATAAAACTATTTTCTAATATAAGATGAAATATTTGCACTTTTGCTTCTTTTATAGTTTTAATATAAGTCATTCAACAAAAGAAAGAGTATTAATCCCTTTTAAAAACATCTACTAAAATTAATATTATGAATAGACTGATACTATGTATCAATTATCGACCTTGTCTACCAGAAAAAAAGTCGATTGCGTTGGTGTTCAATACTACATCTAGAAAAGGTGAACCTTGCAGAGAAAAATCGATGAAAACATTAGAAAGAAAAGTTAAGTATAAAGCATCTATGAAAATATTATATCAACGTTAAGCAAAAAATAAAATTCACTTAGACTCGCGGGAAAGTACTTTTTCGTATTCAGCACACTCGATACCCAGTAGATTTTCTGTTTTTGGCGAGTGGTACTGCCAAAAATTTAAGAAAAATTTTCAGACAACATGGAGAAAAAGAACTTCTATAGAAAAGTAATATTATCTTCAAAATTTTCCTTAAGTTTTTAGCAGTATCACTCGCCAAAAATAGAAAATCTACTGGATTAATGAGTGCGCTGAATACGAAAAAACGCTTTTTCCCTGACTCTAAATGAACTTTATTTTTCTGTCAGTGGCATAATAGAATTCAAAAATTTGAGAAGAAAAAATATTAATCGTAACAGTTAGACAATAAAAGAACGTCTTCAAATAAACAAATATGACTTAAGTAACTTCTTATTGGATAAGTGACTTCTTCTGGATGAAGTTCGTCATACTACTAGACTCAAGATCACGCTTACTGAAAACCTTTTTTTTAATAGTTGGTAGGATAAAGTTTCATAATCACAGCTGACTAGTAATGAAGGAAATGAGTTAAAACTGAGCTTTGATTTTACATGCTTTCTAAACAACAAGCATTCATCTGGTCGGAGACATCCTCTTTACTTAATTTTAACTTAAAACTAACGACACAAGTGTATGATACTGCGGTATACACACAGATACTTTATTATAAGGCTTTTCAGAGAAACAGCATTCAAAAGCATATTTTGTCTAATTTCCTTCGTTCCTGATCTTTGTTAAACAAACTTTTATCAATGCTGACTTTTATCCGAAACAGATGAGCATAGTCTTCCATCTGGTTATCATGTCCTAAATCGATAAGGACCTTTCATTGCGGGATTATACTCTGCTGTGGACGAAATTTACCGAAACTCCATTTGTCGGCTAGTTGAAACACCTTCCAGTTTATTCTTTAATATATGTACAATAATCAAGGCCATCTGAGGGAAATGGGCACTAACAGCGTTTTTCGTTTGTATGAAATGCGCTATGACACTCTTCTCGGACGCTATTCTCAGATTTGTAAAATTTTATCTTTATTATTTGAAACAAAATTTACTATTAGATTTAAAAATGGAAACGTAACACGTTGAATACTTGCATAAAAGTTAAGTACTCTAAAATAGCTATTGCCGATTAAGTGAATAAAAATGAAATTTCTGAAATAAACAAGATGCGAACACGTTCAATAGCGTTTATGTTCACCAAAATAGCAATTACTTAAATTGATTAATAATTGAATAATAGTCCAATGCACGATCATACTCGCCTTTGCTGTCATAAACCACACCAATATTATTCAGACTACTAGCAATATCTGGATGATCAGATGGCAAATATTTTTCTCTCATGTCCAGACCTTTTGAATAATAGTCCAAAGCACGATCATACTCGCCTTGGCTGCTATAAATATTGCCAATACTACCCAGACTATCAGCAATATCTGGATAATCAGATGGCAAACATTTATCTCTCACGTTGAGACATCTTGAATAATAGTCCAAACTACGAAGAAGATAGTCACTAATGTTGACCTTTTTTCTCGCTTCCTTCTCTCATTTATTGTCTATTTCTAGACTAACATGTGAGATTGCGGAAAAACGCTCTCCTTGAAGAAGAGTTGGACCCTTAAAATATTTAATGTATATTTAAAAGCTCCTATTTTTATCATAAACAACTCATGAGAAGAGAAATGTAGTGTACATAAATAGATAGATTAAAAATCTATTGAATTCTAATAAATGGAGTTTTAATCGACTAATCATCATTGTTATTAAATCTGAAAAACAAGTAGTTCGTTTGTATCCCGAATCTTTCTTTCTCTACCATATATGAGTTTGAATTCATTTCGTATAAACCTATTAATCTGATTAACACACAGTCAACGGTGAGCGAAATAAACCTTTTTTTAATTTGCTTTGAATGACGACTGATCTATCAGATTATAAAAAGAATGTTTGATCTACCATGGTGCTGAATTATAAGTTTTTCCAGTTTCCAAAAACGACTAAACTTTTGCAATAAAATGATGAAAGTTTCAGAGAAGGATGAGGATACCTATTTACTGTGGGCGTCACTGGTCAACGAGATAGGATCGATTTATTACTGTTTAGTGTACTAGTTTTACAATTAATTTAGTATGTTAGATTGTGAATATTGAATAAACAGAAGAATTATGTAGTAGTATATTGCATATAATATAACAAAAATAAGTGGTACAAAAAAATACAATTAAAGCTCCACTTTTACATTCACTATAGACGAACTTCGTCTCTGTAGTCTAAACCTCAAAAAGAAAACCACACAGAAAAAAAACATCTAGGAAAATATCACATTGATCACATTGATCACGATAAACATAAGAATTATGTCGTGTAACGCGTTCTGTTGTATTGTTGGATAGTTCAAATGTTTGTGTATGTGCACGAAAAGGGTTTATTTGACCTCTATCTTTTGAGCATAACGTCATATTTAACACTTGTTGTTGAGGAATCCGCGGTCATTATTGGCATAAAGTATGACTTAAAAATTCGATCAAGAGTAGAAGTGCTTAAAATGTGCTCACTTGCACGTTGGACACTAGGGAAATTACTAATCATTTGGGTTGGTTTCCTTATTCATTCAGTACGCTGGATATGTAAGAGAGCAAAAAAAGCTAATCTCTATGAAAAAGATACTATATGTAGTATCTTTTTCATAGAGATTAGGTTTTTATAAGTTATTAATACAAGATTTAAATTGTGATGATGTCTGGTCACTATTGTTTTCATTAATCCATCTTTTATGGTATTTTATTCTGATCTCTTTTGTCACTTTTGTCTCTCGCAGTTTAATACAAAGTTGAGTAGTAGGTCAAACAACATAACTATTGTGTGACAGAGTTATAATCGATTGAAAAAATTGGAATCGAATCAGTCGATCAGAAATCAGTTTCAGATCGTTGAAAATCGGTGATTTTTCGAAAAATAGTAAGCGTAAAAGTATATACTTCAAAGAATTTCAGAGGCGTCCACGACGATATGAGACTGCGTTTTCGACGAAACGGAACTAATCATCAAGAGAGAAAATAATAGAGAAAGTTTGTTAAAAAACATCCTGACTTCAGGTACAAGGTTAAAGTTTTGTACGGACTACAGACTACAGATTTAACTAGAAATCTTTTCTATATTTTTCACATGTTTTCTGACCAAAAAATATTCGGAAAAAAATATATTTTTTCAAAAAATAAATCAGCAAAAAATCAGTGAATATTGGTCGATCGAAAATTTTAATCGGATTGGCCGATCTGGTACTGATTTGCGGATTCAGCTGCAACTCTGTTGTGTGATGCGAGCGAACGTGTGCCATGTAAGGACAGTAGAAGTATTTGACAAGAGCAAAAAGAATAAAATTTCGATTATTCAAACATATTTTCATTTTGCAACAAAAAAACAAAATTTAAAAAAGCTACTCAGTTTTGGTTTAAAGTGGAAAAAAATAGGAAGAAGAAAAAAAAAGTATGAGTTAGTACAGTACCGAAAACCATAATTGTAACTGTACATTGTGTGAAAGCAGAAGAGAGAGTATTTTCTCTTCATATTTTCATATCCCGTTTATCGGTACGTTTGATTTGTTTTTTTCATACACACGTATAGATAGACTTGCTTTCTATCGTATATATGTATTTGAGATGAGAGAATGTAGAGAAAAAAAAAGAACAAATTTTATTTCGGTTTTCTTTTTTTTAACTAAACTGTTTAATAGTGTCGAAACAGCTGCTGAACAACAAACGATTTCTATTTTGATAGTCTACCATTTCGTAAATAAAACAGATTATCACATCAGTTTTAGATTTCATACATATACAACGGTCATTTTTCATCTTTTTGGAAAGCAAACAACTATGATTCGTACGCAATGTAAGCAAGAAGAAAAAAACACCATTATCTATTAATTATTATATTAACTTCATACGATGTCTAATATGAATTTGTCGTCGTCGTCGTCTTCTGCTCTTCCGTTACGACAACAATCTTCGACAACTCATGAACAAGTTAAATATGGAGAATTAATCATATTGGGGTATGGAAAAACAGATATTTTTAAACTGAAAGCAAGGAAAGAAAAACAGAAGATATTAGTTAAAATATTAATTTTGACAAATATTTTCTAACTAATATCAGTAAAGTCGAAGCATGAAAAATACTTTTAGTGGAGAAGATCTCACGTCTTTCTGACTCTAATAAATCGGCTTAAATATATAACATCATGAAACGAAAATTTGATTTCAAACCCGTAAAAACCTACTCTTCTGTTTCACACATTTCATGAGTTTTCCATAATTTTCTACCATAATGGAAGTTTAGAGGTTTAAATTCTACGTAGAGAATACATTGGTTAGTACATACATTTAAAATGAGATTTTATTCCTCCTGTCTTTGATCCTTCTTTTCATTTTTTCTGAGTAAATACGACATTAACCAAATCAAACTTATTATTATCTCCACATTCCTATCAGTGGCAGGCAAAAAGTTGATCATTCTGCTTTTATTCCTGTCATTATTATTTATCCATTTGTTTAAAATTTATATTGTAGAATTCTCCTTGTCTTTTTCTAATAACATATAGTTATTTTACATACTAAGAAAACAATATGATAAATAAAAATATCCCGACGAGGAAACAAATCACTAAAATGCGTGCTCACTAGCAAATGAGATGACCTTCAGAAACGAAGAATCAAAGAATGAACATAACAGATGAGGTAAAAGTTTTTTATTAATATTTTAAAAAGAGCAAAGTGTCTAATACAAAAATATATAAAAGTGTTTGATCCGAAATGTTTCTCGAAGGCCACAAAAATCTTAGAACAAAAGGCATCGGAAAACTGTTCCGTAACTTCGGTTACAATTTTTGTATCCAAATACATTTGTTTGATCTTTATCATTACCCACTTTCAATGTTTTCGAGCACCAATATATATGAAGTTGTTCATTACAATGAAGGCTTTCGTATGATATTAAAAAAGTTGATCTTGAGCACAAGAGATGGAATAGAAGACCGTTTGATTAAAAAAATTCAATTTGGCATTTACAATGCGAAAACAAGTTTTTGTCCTAATATCTCACTTAGCAACTGTGTTCTATTCCAAATAATATCGTTTGGTAGAGGACTCAATAAACTTTCTTTTTCATGTAAAGTATATAGTTTCGATCAATTCCCCTCTACGAGCAGAATTTCTTTTTTTGACTGCGACCGACAGTGATGGAAAATCGGTGGTAACATAGGATGTTATAAAAGCGCTCATTTTGACCGTTATAAAACACGAAGAAAATTTCTTTTTTGCGATGCCCTATCCTTACATCATAAAACTCGGAATAAAACGAATAAAAAATAACCTTTCTAGTTGGATGGAGCTTTTTCTAAATTCGAAAAGGTTACAGAACAGTTTTTCGATGTCATTTGCTCTAAGATTTTTGTGGCGAGAAACATTTCCGATCAAACATTTTTATGGATTTTTGTATTAGACACTTTGCTCTTTCTGACAAAAAAAGGATAAAGCCTCTATGATATTCCATCGTAACGCTATATCAAAAAGAAAATTAATGCAAAACTTTTGCCTCACCCATTTTATTCGAAAATTTGTTCGTTCTTTGATAAACTATCCGAAATATGGAAGAAGCGTTATTAATTGCTCAAAATCTCAGCTAAGATCAACATGCATTTGACTTTATCAATGCTGATAACAGATTGACGATAACGAGTTTCAAAAGAGAGACAACTCAACCATCTGAATTACAGTAAATCACTCAAAGAAGTCAACGTAAACTAATATTAGAGTTTGATAATCCAGGCAGACCCTTACTAAAGGGCATGTTTTCTCTGACAAGAACATAGTTCTATGCTATTCGAATATATGTCCTTCGATTGTCGATAGTCAAATTTACTGCTAGAAACAAATGTTCTAGTGATCGATTCTTACGTTAGAATCTTATGAGAGCCAGCTAAGGTTCGGCTAAGATTCCGATAACTATCTAACAAGAACCTTACAAGATTCTCATATTAAAAGTCCGCACGAAAGTGACAGGTATTTAGTAAGAGTCTTATTAGAATCAGCTAAGACTATAATAAGAAATCGGAAAGGAAGCGATAAGGGTGAGTTCTATGAAATTCTTATCATTTTCTCAGAAAATTTTTATTAGTCTCTTAATGGTAATGATTTATGATATCAACTGATCTTTTCTAACCTATCATTTTTTTTAGCTTCATAAATAGATAAAATAAACATAAAAATCCATTTTCCAACGATCAGGTATAAATAGAGAACAGAAGAGGATACAGCTTCTGGCTCAACCTCGAACTTTATTCTAATATATCTCAGCAATGTGTTACATTTTCTCGAGAAGTACATTATGGTTCTGGAAAGGACGTATATACGGCTAGAGGAACAGTGAAAATGATACCAAATTACCGAAAAATACTCGATAACTATGACAGAAAATTTAGCTGGATACGCTGAAAGAGTATTTAGATCCTATCTCAGTTTCCTTTTCTTGTTATAGGAATGAGATACGACTCTGTTCATTTCTCCTGTTGTTCGATTTTGCACTGTAACTCTAATCTTCTTGAAATAAAGCACAAAATAAGACCATTAAACTTTCCTTTTTTTCTAGTCAGAACAAGCTTTTTTCGGAATAACATCCAGAATCGACTCATCATAAATTGTGAAGATAAGGTTTCATTGGGGAGAATGGCACGCTGTAGTAAGCAGATTTAAATCCTGCATAAACGACTCCAATTTTTTTGTTATATTTTGCTTTAAAATTAAGTCAGATCAACTTCATGAAACTTTTCGAGCATTTTCGCACAAAAAACAAATTCAGATGATTTGGTACGTAAATGATACGAATTTCATAGAACTCACTCTTCTCAATTTCTTATTATAGTCTTAGCTGACTCGTATAAGACTTACTAAATTCTTGTCACTTTCTTATGGACTTTTAATATGAGAATCTTGTAAGAAACTGATAAGACTCTTATCAAATTTGATTGAAGGTTTTCATCAGTTAAAAAAATGCTGATAGGTTAGAAAAGATAAGTTGATGGGATAAATTATTGCCATTAAGAGACTTCATACATGAACTTTACCTATACTAATATAGCGGTGGACAATAAATAATCGTTGTATCTTTTTCATTATCGCCTTTATTTTATAATAAACAAGAAAAGAACATTTGAATATTATTATTTTAATTTGATTTACATAGACATACTCTTGCGTCCTATTTAGTTCGACTACATTTAGCAACTATAGTCCCAAATATAACCGGTTGAACAATGTTTATCACCATACCGTTTTATTCATTAGTTTCTTCTATTTATAGTGACATATGTTAATTTTATCTATTTTTTTATTTGCTATCACGAGTAAGAAGAAAGAGACATTAAATCATCTTTTTTGAACACTATCTAACCTAATTCTTAGATAATGTCATAAAAACATTATAATGGCAAGGAGATTAAGCTGAGCAAAAATTCGATTATGAAATTTACCACTATACGTATCGTCTGCAGACCAGAGATGGGCCGCTCCGACCATTTCTGGCTCCAGCTCCAGCTAATTACGACCCGCTCCACTTCGACTCCGCTCCAAGCTTAAGAATTCCTCTCCGACTCCGCTCCAGCTCGACCGTCGTTACGAAGCGCTCCGCTCTGACTCCGGGATGACAAAAACGTTTTTTTCCTATTTTTTTAAAGTTTGATGATGTTCCGTGAATTTTACACTTTATTTCAAGATATATATATTATAGAATAAGAAAAAAACAAACTAATTGACAATATACGTAAGTTAGCTTGATTATAATATGAAGATTATTTATTTGATGATTGATTATTTATGAAGAAGATATATCAGCGATATCATCATCTTGCTCAGTTAACAACGATTGATCACGTAATTCTGACATAGTAAAGTTTGTTTGTTCAACTTTCACTTGAATGAGAAATTTGGTTCTATTTTGTCATAGCTGACTTCTCACTCAGTTTATTTTTTCTAATTTCTCTCTTCGTCGACGTCGCGTTCTTAGATGTCGAAATTAACAATGACACAATCCAATTAGCCGTAGAATAACCGACTAAATGAACGTTGAATCATTGTCTCAAACATTGCCACTAGCAGAAGGTAACAATGGCATATTCAGTATAATGAATAGTCGACGACGGACTTTTCTCTTACTGATTCTTTCGTCATTATTCATAGAACGGTGAAGCGAAAAATTGAGCTATGATTGGAACTAAAAAGAAAAAGACGCTCCGACTCCGTTCCAGCTCCATTTCACTCACAACGCGCTCCGCTCCGACCTCGTAACTTTTATGAATTGCTCACTCCAGCTCCGAATGTCTTCATTAACCGCTCCGGAGTCTGAGCGGCCCATTTGTGCTGCAGACGAGTATTGGTTACACTTCTAATTACGACCGTATCCAGAGGTTTTTGAAACTACACTGATAGTGGAATTGATTAGCTGAGAGTCTTTCAGAAAAACGTTCCTATAAGTTATCACAGTACAAAGTCATCACTCTGATTCTTATTAGAGTTCAAATTTTGCTTGTTACTCTCACGTCTGCTCGAGAACTTTCTCTTTCTGGACGCTAGTATCTAAGGAGATCCAGTGCTATAAAACTGCGGAAAGATTAACGCTCAACTTTTTCTTGGCATAGAGAGGAGACACTGGTAGTTTTACTAATTAAACACCTTCACTTAGTGAAGAGGAGAAATTGTGTAGATAATTCTGTCGTCTGCATCATTTGTTTAATCTATCTATATTTACTCCAAATGCCTACATCGTTGGTCAATAAATATGAACATTTAATCTTTTTTCAAGAATAAATGTTTATTTGATACAATCAATTGACTGTTGCATATGATGATGTTTATGTCTGTGTAAATATGCGTTTATATTTCAAAAAGAATTAGACAAAGATTGTGTTTGCGTTTTTTTTCTTCATATATTTGTAGGTATAATGGATCAATTCCTAATGGTGATCGTGGTCGTCGAAAAAGTAAATTTATTTTAAAAGAACGATCACAAGCAAACGGTTTAAAAGCGTTAGGTCAACATCTATGTAAAAACACTGCAGAAGTACAGGTGAAAATCATTCTTCTTTTTTTCTTTTTCCTTGATATTTGAAAGTTAAATTTAAAAAAAACGAAAGAAATTCGAGACCTTAAATACATACAAGGTTATTTTAGGTCAGTAAATGATCTTTTCAATTTAGTCCTAGTAAAAGAAGTTGACTATGACTGACACGAAAAAAACTAAAAGAAATCATTGTTGTTATAATTGATGAATAAGTTAAATATCAGTATGATTCGATTCAAGTGTCGACATACTCTGTTCGAAATGGAAATCGCTCAAGAAGATATTTCCTTCATGCTTACACTCAAGTAAAAAGAAAACCTTACAATAAGGATCTTTGAATGAAGTGATAAACTGAGAATGGCTATTTATCATTAATAGGTTCTTGTCTCACACCGGATAGAAAAAGCTAAGTGATAAGGCATGGACAATTATGTGTGAATAAATTACAGATTAGTGTATGCTACGCGTAAAATCAGAATATACTATTGTTCAACATGCGTTTTAACATGCAAATTTATGCATTTTCACTAGTGGCAACGTTTTTTAATATGTTTTTGTGTCATGAGTGTAACAGAAACGATCAAATAGGTTGTGATATCTACATACATCCAAGATATATAGAAAAATAAATTACATTACTGATATGTCGTTCTTATTGCACAATTTATCATTTTTTGCTTGTTTTATTTCTCATTTTCTCTATTTTTGGTTACCACTTTGATTATTCTGATATATGTTGATATACTAAATCAAAATTTGGAATTCTATACACTCTGAGGACTTTAGATTCTGAGATATAAGATTTGTACTCTCTGTTCTTATTTAATATCTATTGATGGTTAAGACGATAGTAGCACTCAAGTCAGTCATAAAATTGCAGGAAAGGATGAGAGAACAAAATGAGATGATACATAGTTGGATAAATGTGCCTGCGATATATTTGTAATTGCAAAATTTGGAGATGAATTGTATACTTTTTTCTTCTCAATTCCTTCTGTATCGTTAACACAATATATCTTAAATAATGAGAGAAAATCCCTGCAAATAGTAGTAGACGATGGGTTACTGTTTCTTACGTCACTATGCCTTAAAACTAGAATAAAAAATACAATATACTTTTTCTCTCACCGTGAATAACGGAGATGATAAGTTCAAATCTATTACAAATTGCAAAGTATATTTACAATAGAAAGGTGAATTTAAATCAAAATTTTCAAAACTAATAAAACCATAAAGGGTCCCTTCGGATTTGGTCGAAAATCTGCTCCCTCCTCTATTGTTCTAAGATATTATCATGCGGTGGTTGTACAGGGACTTCGGACGCATTAGAACGCATTATTGCTTTTGTTGCAAATTAAAGTGAAAATGAGAATTGTTTTTTGGTGATATCTTCATTTCTCGTATTATCACACTTTTATTAAATTAAGTATATATAGAACAAATGTGACAGAACGTGATCTATTACAACATACTATCTCACTAAAAGATATCATTATCAGTAACTGAAACGTGGCTTGCTCTAGCATCACATAACTTTTACAAATTGCAGTTATACAAACAATGCGCTTTTTTTAACGTATAACAACTGTTTTTACGTGAAATACATGAATAGATGTACTGTATGACATGTATTTTTGACTTAACTACACTCCTACATCGGTCTCATTCAGTTGAGAGAGGAAATAAAGATCCATCGAAAACGTCATACTGTACTAATTTATAAAGCTGTCAATTAATGTAGTTTTCTAAACTTCTGTTTAATTATAGAACATCGATTTTATTTCAGGATTAAATGCAAACGGAAAAGCTTTTTTTCGCGTAAAGCCGCATAATAATGTATCATCGATTAACACGTTAAAATTGTTTTTCCACAAAATAACAGTAGCTATTCTAGATATCGATTCCAGAGTCAAGAACTAAACTATATCATGAGCTTATTTAACTAGAATTTATTTTGTAACATCTTACCTAAACTAAATGAAGCTTCTTTCAAGTTAGTTCTTCACGTTAACAATTAATGACTTTAAACAAGTCAAAGCTTTCAAAACCTGTAAAAACGTTTATGATGTATGGGCAGTAGTTGTATTTTGTAGAACTCGATCTCCTTTATTCATTAGTGAAAACAGCTCGTGAAAATATCTCTTCGTTCAAACGATATAATAATTTTACTAATCACGATTGCATCGGAAAGGCACCGAGATGCTATCAAGTAGATATCACAAAAAAACATTTTCTCATTTTCACTTTGAGTTTGAAACAAAAGTAATAATGCATTCTGATGCATCAGAAGTCCCTCTACAACTACCGCATAATAATCTTTTGGAAAAGGATAGGAAAAGGATTTTTGACCAAATCCGGTGGGATCCTTTTTATGACAAATGAGTCTAGTATATTCCGGCGGTAAAACTTTGCGGTACGTCTAGTCTTCTACATCGCTGAAAAAAAGAAACGAAAGATCTGCATTTTGTAAAAGTCGATGTACTCTTTGACGAAGGATTTTTACATACTGAACTTTTATCTGACGTTCTCGTCTCTTCAGGAGCTGACAACCGCTAACGTACATTCAATAGCCTACACACTATCGAGAAATCAAACAGTTGTCGTGCAATATACACGCGATGAAGAAACAGATATGTTCCAAGTAAAAACTTGATGTTTAACATTAAAATCTCCTGTTGTTAAACTACACACTCTAATTTTCAAACTTTAGGTTGGTCGATCACCTGAAAGTCAAATTGATTTTATCGTTATGGATACTGTTCCCAATGCGAAAACGTCTGATGAATTAAATATCCTACAAAGTACAATATCCAGGTTTGTATCTTCTTTCGTCCCTTATTCAAGTAGAAGAACAATCATTCATTTTCGACTCCTTTTTCTTTCTTTCAGGTTTGCTTGCCGAATTGTTGTTCAACGAAAACCGCCATATACAGCAAAAATTTATGCAGCTGGATTCGACTCATCCAAAAACATTTTTCTTGGAGTATAAAAGAAATGATCTTGTTTATTACACATACTTTTACTATGTCATGTTTTTATTTTTAGGAGAAAGCAATTAAATGGAGAAATGAAAAAAATGAAATAGACGGTGTAACGACCAATGGCATCTTACTCATGCATATGGATTGTGGTAAATTTAACAGCGGTGCTAGACCAACAAAGTGGAAAGAAATATCCGTTGGTGGAAGGGTCTTCGATCTTAGTGAAGGACGATTGAAATTTAACTATCAGTCAGCGGTAAAATATTTTATATTTTACCAAGTAATATTTTCACTTTTGTGGGTGTTTTTTTTTTCAACCTAGTCATCCTCTGCAAGTGATAACATATTGAAAGATGGTACATTAATCGATCTATGCGGTGCCACATTGTTGTTTCGTTCTGTTGAAGGGCTGAAGCATACCCCGGTAATGAAAGCAGATATAATCATTTGAATTCTCCTACTATACAACACTCATTTTGTCATTCTGTTGAAGACACGTCGATTACTTGAAATTGAATTGGAACAATTGAACAGTACAAAACCACAATGTCCTGTTGGTTTAAATACATTAGTAATCAAAACGGTATCTCCACCATCGAATTTTGATGGGCAAATACCGTTTGTTTATGTATCATGCGGACATGTACATGGAAATCATGATTGGGGAGTTAAAGAAGAGTTAAAACGTGAATGTCCATTGTGCAGAACGATTGGATCCTATATCCCCATAACAATGGGTATCGAGCCATCATTTTATATTAGCTGTAGTGACTCAACAACAACACATTGTTTTCAACCCTGTGGGCATATTACATCGGAATCAACGGCATTACACTGGAGTAAAATAAAAGTGCCATTAGGTTGTCGAGGTCTAAAATCGATATGTCCATTTTGTTCAACCGCATTATCCGAAGTAAAACCATTTGTTAAATTAATATTTCAAGATTCAATGCCATACAATATAAAACAGTGATCATATTCATGTGCAAATTATTATTTTTTTATTCGAATGTTCTTTTCGTTAATTTATAAAAAACGAAATAACCGGTTGGTTTTTCTT
Organism: Didymodactylos carnosus; assembly: GCA_905250885.1. Lineage (NCBI taxonomy): Eukaryota > Metazoa > Rotifera > Eurotatoria > Philodinida > Philodinidae > Didymodactylos > Didymodactylos carnosus. The sequence goes on from CAJNOQ010000160.1 coordinate 57,861, forward strand.
TCTTCTTTTGTGTCTTCAATAATGGTTGTTTTTTTATTTACTGTTTTTTCTAGTACTGTCCATGTTTTGTTGCTATTATTGGTATTCTATGTGCATATTATCTAACAATTATTCTAAATTCTTCAGTAGAGACAAACAATATGGTACTAAATTTGTGTCTTTGAGTTTTGTCATTCGACACAGCTCCAGCTGGCTGAATTGACCAAAACTACCAGATATTTTTTTTCCTCGTCTTTAGAAGCCTAAAATATAAAGTACTGCAAGTCGCCTGTAGCATTAGAAAACGCTCGAATGAATAATCGTTTTCAAAAAATACTAGAAATTATCTTTGATGACACGCCTAACAAATGTACTTGAGTCAAATACTTGGGTTAAGTAATGAGGATAGTACTTGTGAACTTTTCCAAGTAAATTTACTTGTCAAGTAAAATGTAAGCACCAGAGCTCGGTATGAACTCAAAAGTCTGAGTTCAGTCCACTCCAGTCCGAGTCCATGAATTTCAAAATGGTAGTTTTTTAGTGTTTTTTCCTCGATTCAAGTGAGTCGGAGCTTTGGTAAGTACTTGGCTGGCACAATGCAAGTAAATTTATTTAGAAAAGTTCACTTAAGGACTTGTTCCATTTATTTTTATTTTGTACATATTCTGCAGCCATACTCTACTTTTGTAGAGCAAATATCCAGTAGAAGTATATAAGTATATTTTATAAGTGTATAACGATCGATATTCTGGTGTTTATATACAACTGATCAATGCAAAACAAAAGAGAAATGACTAGTATTTATTCGAGCAATAATTATATCGATATGAGCAATAATTATAGTACTATTTAGCAGTAATTCTTGAGCAATAAAAAAATTTGATTCGAGCAGTTTTATATTATTAAATGGACAATAATTTATTGAGTAAATGTCAATAATAATTTCCGATGTGAGCAGTAGAAAAAAGAAAAAGTACAACATTTATATTCACAATTGGAAATAAAAAAAAGAAAAATGAACAATTAATTACATCATTGTACCAGTAATGCTTTCTTTGCTTTACATGGTCTGCCTCTTTTTCTTTTTGATTCAATATCCACGTTTTTTGCCTCTGGTGGCGGTTTACAATATTTTAGTCTGATAGACAAACCTATGATGTGCTTGCAAATATAGTTTTTGAGGAATAACGGGCAATTGCAAGTTCCTTTTCTCCACTCTTCGACATCGTTCGACAAACACACGCGCCATATTTTAAAGTAAACAGACTTGTATGTGTCAAATGAATTAAACCTGCAATTCTCGTAGCGTTTTACTTCTTTATCTGTTATTGTAGTTTCTTGATCAGCAGACAGATAATATATTGTTTTATCACGATTTAAAATAGATATAACTTCTTTATTTACCTTGACCCAATTATATCCATCAGTCCAGTGTGATAATGTAATTGAAGGTTGATGTTCGACTTTTTTTGAATTGACACGAGTAGGATTACGTTCTTTTGACCACTTCATGACGATTGAAAATACAACAACTGTGAATCTTGATAAAACTAATCGTTCTCTTATTGTATCTTCATCTTTTATAACACGATTAGTGGCTCTAGAGCGTTATTGATACTTGGCACATACATCTGTAGACCTTCATACCAACCATTTTTTGATTCGAGCCATTTACTTGAAAAATATTCTATCTCTGATACGTTCCCTATCCTACCCTGTGACTTTAGGTGACATTAGAGCCCTCCCTCAGACTCGTGTCGAGGTCCGGCAAAAAAAGATTGCCCGTCTTTGAGATGAGTATGACTTTAAAAATAATGTTGAAGGTATGCTTGAAAAGTTGAATTTTTCAAAGGAAAAGCATTAAAGGTGTCATGTCACCAGATTATAAAAATAAGGTTGGTTTTGAGTTGCTGGAAAGTGCTTTTTCAGATTCAGCACACTAGATAACCCTGCAGTTTTTCTATTTGTAGTGAGCGATACTTCCGAAAGTTTAGAAAAAGTTTTCGAACAAAATGGCACAAAAAAATTTCTAGTTTGAGAGCTCCAGCAATCAGTCCGGTACGTTTTACTGGTAATAGTGTGATTCGCTTGAGTTCTTGTGTCACATAATCAGATGAGTGTATGTGATTAAAATGTGATTAGATGAGTTACTTTGTTTAGTTTGAGAGCTCCAGTAATCAGTCCAGCTCCTTGGTGTTCGATTACGTTGCACGCGATTCTAAGTCTGACGAGTGTCTGTGTATAAATAATGAGTTGTGTGAGGGTGATAAGAATAAGCGTATATGTATTACTTTGTTTTTTCCTAGTCCAACAGCAATATATTGAGCTCCTCCATTTCCGATCTGACATTCATTCATATAAAGTGTTTGAGTTCATCACAGTTAGATCTGATTATATTCATGATGAAGTTGCCTCAGAGTTTTCTTCACTTTCAATGCTGCAGGCAGTGCTTCGGCTCCTATATCCGATATATGTTTATATTCAAGTTCAAGTTGACTTGGAGTTCTTTGCGAGGAGTGCTTGTTATCTGAGTTGCTATGCAATGTGAATGATGACAGGCGTGCCATGCGGGGCAAATGGGATAGCATGTCGTTAATCAGGCTTTCTTGGTGAATTTTGTGCAATAAGAAGAATTGAAGCTTGATCCATGTGTTCGTTGGAAAACGGTCGAAGAACAGGTGGATGTATTTGCAAGTGTGTTCACCGAGACACAGAGAACGAACTTGTGCGGTTGACGTTAAGAGTTCGCAGATAAAGTTATACCTGTATTGGCTGATGTGATGAAAGATTTCAAGAATTAATTGATTCTCAAGCGATTGAAACTGTGTCACGTCTAAACAAATGTACATTATCCAGAGTTCAGCTCTTTCTCATCTGAAAAACTTTGCCTTTTCCAGATCCAGTAATTAATTTTTGATTTAAACATGGCTAGTTTTCATGAACCAGCCGAGCTATATTTGATGTACACGCGTGGATCCCAGTAGTTAGTTTGATCCATTAGTTTATTTTGGACTCTAACGTGGACACTCATGGTTGGCTTAAATCAGTTTTCACGAGTACCAGTAATGTGATTAGAAAAAATTAGTTTTCGTTTGCGTCATTTCCCATAGAGCTTCGGACCGTCATCCATGCGTTGCACCAAGACACTCAAAACGCTTTATATGAATGAATGTCAGATCGGAAATGGAGGAGCTCAATATATTGCTGTTAGACTAGGAAAAAACAAAGTAATTCTTATACGCTTATTCTTATCACCCTCACTCGACTCATTATTTTACACAGACACTCACCACACTTAACATAGCGTGCAACAAAATCGAATACTAAGGAGCTGAACAGATTGCTGATGCTCTCAAACAAAACGAAGTAACTCATCTGATCACATTTTCATCACATAAACTCATCTAATTATGTGACACAGGAAGTCAAGACACTTGACGTCGGAAACAATGCAATCGGAGACCGAGGAGCTGGACATATTGCTGATGGCCTCGAAATCAATCAAGTAACTCATCTATCTTTATTCTGTTCACACACATTCATCGTATCATCTTACATAGATACTCATCACCCTCGATCTTTCTTACAATCACATCGGACCAGAAGGAGCTGAATATATTGCTATTGTTCGCACGATCAACCCAATAAGTCATATAAACTTACTTTTACTCCTACCGTGCACATTCATTTCTTCATTCTACATAGACACTCAACACCTGCACTATTGATTTTAGTGAAGTCGCCCAACCACAAGCTCTAAACGATGGAGAAATCGGCAATATATTTTGTCTGAATTGATAGTTTCCGCTGTCATTTTCACTTGATGTTCGTTCTGATCGAAAGAATAAAATGTTTCCACAGATATTTTCATATATTATTGATTCGCATAAGAAAAAGGAAGTTATGAGGCAAAAACATAACTTTAACTTTATCTAAACGATCTTGGGGGTGAGGGGTAAGTTTTATCTAGATCTCGTTTGGATCCGAAGATTACAGACTAAATCTCGTAACTCTCACGACGCGTTTCAACCCTGCTACTGGTGTCATTTGGTGACCAAAGTATAGCTCTGTACTAGTCTATTCCAATCGACAAGAGTCAAACGACAGATCGTTGAGTGCTTTACATGTTGAAGAGGATTTGTAACGCCGTCCTTGATACGCTGTTGAGTACTTTTCGAGGTGAGTGGTTTGTTTATAGGCTAGGTTTTCGCTAGAACTCCCGAATGGTACGTTTTACTGGTAATAGTTTGATGCTTTGCGTGGATATGTAGGCTCAACGCGTTCGTTTTGTCGATTTTTCGGACATGTGTCTGTGACGTTGCTTTCTATTTCACGATGCATAAATTCGCCAATTATCGCAGAACTTTTTATAAAAATGATGCCAAGACCTGTAGGCTTAAACTCCAGGTTTTTCCAGATCCAATTATGAAAGTCAAAATGAAAGAAAACTGATATTGCCATTGGATTCAGCATGGTGGATATGAATAGGCCCTGACATGTAAGTTGTCGCCTCTTCGTTTAAGCACCTTTCTGTTATTTGGAATTTCTCTCATTGTGCACAGCACTATGCATATAGAAACACTTTATTTGGTTTCCCACTCTGGATATTTAAAAACCTGAACTGATACGTCTATGTTTAGATAGAAGTTTACACATTAATATGTTGGAAAAGATTAGATATAGAGATACAATACATCAAAAAACCTGTATAATGCAAACTACCTATCTTTTTATATTTCCGACTCAATCAAGCACTTTTCCTCGACGTATGCTTGCACATGTGGCGGATGACATCGACACATGTATATTTGGACTCCCCGAGTCTCGAGGTTTCATTTGAGATACTACAAGATTATATTTTGCGATGTTCGTTTTTCGTCATTTTTGGGGTTCTTTCAGCCGCTCCCGATAATCCATCTATAAATATGCTCCAAAACGTAAGTTAGTGCCAGATAGTCCAAGTGGTGTAGCATACGACTGACTATGTCGATTTATATAACAAGTGCTTTCGGACATAAAAATTTAATTTTTAAAATGCTCCATTTTCACTTTCTCTGCAGAGATGTGCAGGGCACCCTTATAGTAGAGTAGAGTACGGTCATGGCTCAAAAGTCACAAGGTAGAGTAGGGCCAGGGCTCTAATGTCACCTGAAGTCACAGACCAGGACAGGGTAGAGGTTTGCGGGACTTTTTACGGGACCGCGACCGGGATCTAGCGGTCTGCGGGGCGGTCCCAGTCCTGCGAGATTGTCCCAGTGGAATTTTTAATAGGGCCGAGACCAGGTTTTTTTGAAAATAGTCTTGTATCAAGTATAAAAATTTCTTAGTTTCTGTGCCTGTTTGTATGTAGGCAGTAGTTCTGCGAGAAAGAATTCACACATAATTCGAAAAGTCCTCGGTTAATAATCTCATCCATAGTGCTATTTTCCAGATTAGCTTGAATTAGTGTCGCGCTGACACAGTTTGTTCAAAGTTCAAATTTTTGTAAACACAGCTAAAGCTATAAGGTTCTTCTAGCTTAAACAATAGAAAAGGAAAAATGTCTACTGTTGAAAGTTCATAGTTGAATACTATTCATTTTTATCTATCAAAAAAAGTCATCATCAACTGTTGCAGTTGTTGCCATTTTCTCGTTATCACTATCATTATCTTTTTGCTTGCTATTATCATCATCCTGCTCTTCATATTTTTGTTTTTTTGTTAATGTTCCTGGACTTGTGTCTGCAGTAGTATTACATAAATCTTTGTAATTTACAACGCGCTGACTTTCAAACTACGGGCGCTACTTTGAAAAAATATTTACAGGACCACGGGACCGGGACCAAAAACGGTTGGTCTCGCAGACCTCTAGGACAGGGTGCTGCAACCAAGTACTTGGACAAGTCAGTCTCTCTTTTGTTTTGCATTGATCAGTTGTATATAAACACCAGAATATCCATCGTTATACACTCAAGTGGTTCTGTTGCAGATCCACAGAAACTGCGAATGTTGACTAAGAGTTTACCTATCAAGAACTAGCTAGATAACTAGGCTTTTAAGTAAAATAAAATGAATAATGCTGTGTGGGTGCAGAATGTTGTTGAACAGGTTATTTCTGGATATCAATGGCACCGTTGCAATTCATTCATGCAACAGAACGACTTAAAACACTTTGACAACTCATTTCAGTCTAGTGGTCTGAGTGAAATCGAGTTGTTATTGTTATATGTGTACTACTAGGCTCGTGTGGAATATGAAATCATTGTGACTAATTGTGAGTGTTCGTAACTCATGGGCGTATTGAGTATTCAGTGTATTTGACAATTAATATTATATCTGTATAAATATTTCATGGTCGGTCGGAGAAGGCAGTATCGCGAGTAAATGAAGAGATAAAAACTTTTCTGTAAAGATCAGGGTTGGACGAGTCCAAGTGCGAACCGGAAGATTTTTTGGTGGACTCGGACTTGAACTTGTACTTTTGTATTTCAAGTCCGATCGATTCAATTTTTAAGATAAATGAACAGCGAAATTTGTATTTTTTCAATATTAGTATAGGATATATAGACACACGTGTTACTCCCTTTAAAAATTATTCTTAAAAAATATGCTATACGGCACAGAAGAAAAAAGAAATTAAAATAACAACAACCAATTATTGGACTCAAAATGGGCTCAGGACTCGGACTCGCGACTGCATTTCAAGGACTCGGTGTGCTCGCTTCATGACTTGGACTTGACTCGGACTCAGCACCCCACCGGACTCGCTTTGCCCTGGTAAAGATGTAAGAGAGTATTTATTTAGTAAAGTCAAGGAGTTAGAATCTGACGAGATACTTGTGCGATATTTAATGGATCTGAGCAAGCTGTTTCGTACGCTTCTGAGCCGAGTTTTGAGATTTTTTAGCAGAGTACAAAATGTGATTTTCTCAACTGATAGAAATGCGTTCGATCCTAGTTTCAAGCAAGAATTGATTTTGTATTCTAATACTTTAAGGAACGGACCGATGTAATGATAATTATATATTCTCGATTTTGTTCTGGGTCAAGGAAAAGTTTAAACCAACATCCATGATTGATACTGTGGCCATTTAAACAAAACATTCCTACTCCAGATGCAGCGGCATAAAGGCAACAAATAGAGACAACTACGTTTAACGAAGGTTGGTATGTTGGCAAAATGAATCATAGCCATAGCCAACCTTCATATTTTTTTAACGTCGGTAATTTGCTACCTCCAAATGATCATAATGACGACTAACATCGTTCACTTTGGTTGTATAAAGGAACATACGTCTTTTTGATTATACGATTTTCATCAGTCATTCATTATCATTGCATATCAATACACTTGTGTTATATATGTGGCCACGTATTAATTATTGCATTCAACATAATAGTGACCACTTTTGAGATAAAAGAGATCAGATGCCTGTGAGATCAGAAGTTTGTGATTATTAAAAACATTACAAGGTTCTGGACTGTTTTATCTCAAGACTAATCACAGCAATAAGATTCCAGACTGTCTGATCTCAGGCGTGTTTACTAGTGTTTGTGTACAATGTTAATTAAAATCAAGTCATTTTAAAATTGTTATTACCCGTTCATTAAATGAGCTATTGGGAAAGTTTCTTTCAAAAGGTACATCTGCATCGTTTAGAGTTTTTACTCATTTTTATTCCAGATGCCTACGATTGTAAAGCAGCAAGAAGAATTTTGCTAGGCAACGCGTTGACTGAGATATATAAAGCCGGTCAGTGTTCACTTTGCCGACTTAAATAAAAATATTAACTGAAATTATTAACTTTGAAATGAAATAATTGGTCTGAAAACACCATCGATATCTCAAGATCAATAGCAGTGGAGGCATTAGTAAAAGTATGAAACTGATTGTGACGCCTCCATTTATATTTCAGATTGTTTTGACTTTGCTAGGATATTGAGTATGATTCGGTTTGGTTTGATTTAATGCAATACCCATAGAAAAGCAAGATTTCTGAGGAATAATTTCATTTTCTGTATCAGCCAATTGCTTATTGTAATCACGAAAAACCCTCTGGAGTATGAATCATCGTCACATTGTCAGTAAATAAATACATGATTTGGTCATTTGATGTACTCATTTTGTGTATTATTGTGTAGACTGATCAAGAAAAGTCTCTTATAAAAAAAAGCAATTTAGTAGATGAAATTTTGCGGGAAATTTAAGCTTGAATGAATGTTTCCAAATCTGGTTTCCTTTTTTGGATTCCCATTCGCATCACTCGCAGCACTATTCCGCATTACAGAGGGCTCCGTTTTTGGTAGATATCTCGGTAACAATAGAAAGAATTTAAAAAAGGGAAAAAAGATTCGGAATGTTCATCTTCTGAGTTTGAATTCTGGGAAGCGTTCATTCAGTCAATTGCTTTTCTCATAAGAAACTTCTTCGCCAGTCCTCACGCTAATTACTTCTACCTGTGTCATCCACCTCGACGAGATTGTCGACAAATCATTTGAGTAGAAGTTCGTGTCAGAAAGCTAGTGCCACTCTCTGTTTTGTATTCGGTTCTAGAATTTAGACTTGGTTAATCATATTCTTGTGCTATTTTTTTCATGTCTATATGTTCTGGTAGATTTAGACCTTTTTTTTCACGAAGGTATAAAACATTACTTTATTCAGCTAGCTATGCCTAGATTATTTTTTCTAACAGCTTCTGTTTGGGTAACTAATCAAGAAAGGTGAATGCCAACCTCACTGAAATCTTCCCGACATGGTTGTTTGTTTGTGCTTAGTCTTGGTCTCTTTCGTCATACGGAAAATCTTGTGCTGTCTTTTAGTTCTAGGTTTTTCTGAAAAGTCATATATGTATTTTTCTCTTTTATTATTTTCTTCTTGATGCCACTTAAACTTTGACGCTTTTGGTTAATGAACGGTGGAGAAAAGAATTTGATACTTTTGTCTAAGTAATCTTATAAAGTGAAAACGGTTATTTATTTGCTTTTTAGTATAAAATTATTCTCGTTGCTATCATTATTATACGTCATTTCATCGAAAAGTTTACTTCTATGCAGTATGGCTGTAACATTATTAAAAGTTTTAATACGATTAAAAAACGGCCAATATCATAGTACTGAAATTCGCGATAAATATCGTATTCTTGATTTATATAAACAAATAGCAAATGAACTTCATTTATCGATCGAACAAGTCAAACTTTTAACTATTTATCGTAGCACAGCTGATGGTGTTCAGGTATTATTATATCCATCGTCTTATGGTATGTATTTTGATGAATCTCGTACACTTGATACATTCTCAATTTTACAAAACGAACAATTATACATTGATATCGGTGAACTCTTTGATGAGTCAACACTTTCGATGTCTCCTTCTTCAACAGCATCATCAACATCATCCATCGTTATCAATGAATCAAATTTATCCCCATCAGTGACAAACTTACAACATTATCAAGCAAAACCAAAACCACAAAAGCCGGTTTTTGATCAACAACAACATAAAACATCGTCATCAATAACATCACCACCAAAAAGCATGTCAAAAGCATTAAAATCATCCATTGGTCAACTAATACGTTATTCAGTACCAGCAGATAATTCATGTGTAAGCAGCCATCTTTATTCGATAAAGTTTTTTATGATAGATCAATATTTGTTTTCATTTAGTTATTCTCATCAATTAATTTTGTCTTACATTCTGGAAAAATGGATTTAGCATCAAATAAATATTTACGTAATATGGTAGCAACAAAAATCGAATCAGACGAGAAGACATATTCAGAAGCAATATTAGGAAGAAAAAATAGTGATTATTGTAAATGGATTCGTAAAGGTAAGATTTATTTCATTAGAAAGAAATAATAAGACAAAGACTTTTGTTCAGCCTACAATTAGGCATGCAACAGTTTTTTTTCGTGTTTTTCAAAAATTGGTTTGTATTTTTGCAACAACGAACTGTGAAATTTTCTGAAATCATCAGTTTTGTAGAGCAAACATTTCTCTACAATATGGCATATAGTAGATAGTTTTTCTTTAAAATAAAGAAACCAAACAAGTTTAAAACTATCTACTATATGCCATATTGTAGAGAAATGTTTGCTCTACAAAACTGATGATTTCAGAAAATTTCACAGTTCGTTGTTGCAAAAATACAAAC